>WOVY01015798.1:0-22170 GCA_013436015.1 Rhipicephalus annulatus
TTGCGCGCAGGTGGAATTATCTGTGTTTCAGGTGCGCCATCTACCGACAATGAGCGCACTCACCTGGGCAAGCTTCTTGTTGCTTCCGACGTTGGTGTTTCCACCTCTTACTGCCATCGTTGTCTCCGTCAATCACACTGAATTGTCCGGCTCTACCGTTGTGTTCTCCCCATCTGACGTTTTCAGTCGCCGCCACGGTACTTCTCTGCCGTACGCCATTCTGCCACCTCACAAGATACTTCCGTAATTGTTGTTTGCAATCTTAGCTCACGCCCTCTCACCTTAAGAGCTCACGAAACACTGGGCTATGTTCATCCTGTTGATGACAACGTTATTGTGCCTATTGAGTCCCACAACCCTGGCCAGCAACTTCAACTTAACGCCGTTACTCCTCTTTTTACGCGGGATGACTACTCCTCGGACATCTTCAATCGTGCCATCGACAGCAAGCTTCCTTCGGATTAACAGGACCAGCTAATAACCCTTCTGCATGAATTCCGAGATTTCATTTGGACCTTCCTCAAAAGGCACTGAGTCAAACTAACACCGTCGCTCACACAATCTACACTGGAACGCACCCTCCTTTGCGGTAACGCCCTTACCGCGTACCACCCAAGAAACAAAGTGTAATTGCAGAGCATGTGGATGATATGCTTCAGCGCGGTGTCATCAAACCATCTTCTAGCCCCTGGTCTTCCCCTGTTGTGCTAGTGAAGAAAAAAAAGGACGGTTCAATTAGATTTTGTGTCGACTACCGGTGACTGAACAAAATTACACGGAAAGATGTATAACCCTCTTCCCCGCATCGACGACGCTATTGATTGCCTATAAGGTACCGAATTCTTTTCTTTGCTGAACATAAGTTCAGGTTACTGGCATGTTCCGATGGCAGAGTGTGACCGTCCCAAAACAGCGTTTGTTACGCCGGATGGCCTATACGAATTCATGGTTATGCCATTCGGTCTGCCCAATGCACCTGCAACGTTTGTGCGAATGATGGATAGCATTTTACGCGGCCTTAAATAGCAGATATGCTTATGTTACCGTCGATGAATGTTATCGTGTTTTTTCCTGATTTCCCTAGCCACGTCGACCGTCTGCGCACCAATCTTCAGTGTCTTACCAAGGCAAACCTCCAGCTTAACCTAAAGAAGTGCCGCTTTGGGGCTCGCCAACTTACTATACTTGGTCACGTTGTGTCAAAGGATGAAATTCGCCCCGACCCAGACAAACTTCGAGCCGTAGCCGACTTTCCGAAGCCGACTTCACTCAAAGAACTAGGAGCTTCATTGGCTTGTTGCTCGTATTTTGTCATTTCGTCCCACACTTTGCAACAATATTAGCCCCACTTACACAAACTACTGAACGGTCCAGCTAATCTTTCTAACTGGACCCCGGCATGCGACGAAGCTTTCCTTACACTGTGCACGCCTACTTACGTCCCCACCGATCCTACGCCATCACGACCCAAGTGCCCCCCACTGAAGTGCACACAGATACCAGTGGCGTTGGTCTGGGAGCAGTACTCGCGAAACGAAAGCCCGGTATTCCCGAGTACGTCGACGCATACGCAAGCCGCGCATTCACAAAAGCGGAGATGAACTACTCCGTAACTGGAAAAGAATGCCTCGCATTCGTTTGGGCGTTAAGCAAGTTTTCATCCTTACTTGTACGGACAGAGTGTTTCGACGTTGTGACCGATCACCACGCTCTTGTGGATTGGCGTCGCTAAAAGATCCTTCAGGTCGTCTTGGACGTTGGGCTCTTCGCCTACAAGAATTCCGACATTCGTGTCGTCCACCGCTGAGGACGAAAACACTTTGATGCGGACGCTCTCTCACGATCACCAGTGAGATCCATCGCAGACCTGCATTCGGACACCAACTTCTCCATCGCTCCCATTTCCGTTACAAGCATGTCGTCTGAACAGCTGAAAGACCCATGGATAAAATCTCTGCTTAACATTCTTTCCGACTCTTCAACGTCTCCGTACCCACGCGCTCTTGGCCGCCAAGCCACACATTTCGCGATACGAGACGCGCAACTATACCGCAGAAACTACCAGGCGGATGGTCGTAAATGGCTCTTGGTTATAACCACGCCACATGCGATCTGATGTCTGTGCGTATTTTTATGCCGACCCACACATGCTCACGCTGGTGTGTTAAAAACATATCAGCGGATTCCCCAGCCTTACTACTGGCGTGGTATGTACATCTTCGTACGAAATACATTCGGTCTTGTTCATTATGCCAACGAAGAAAGACAGCTGCCATTCACCCGGGTTATTACAGCCCCCTCTACCGTGTCCGGTGCGCCCTTTCGACCGCGTTGGTATCGATCTATAGGGTTCCCTTCCTTACACAGCCACTGGAAATCGATGGATCATTGTAGCCGTCGACCATCTGACGAGGTATGCTAAAAACAGCTCCACTACCTATGGATGGTGCACGTGACGTAGCCAATTTCGTTTTACGACGCTTCGTACTGCGTGCACGGGGCACCACGTGAACTACTAAGTGATCGAGGGCGTGTCTTTTTATCCGAAGTTGTCCAACAACTCCTTCAGGCATGCCGCACGGTGCACCGCACCTCTACAGCCTACCACCCGCAGACCAACGGTCTAACTTAGCGCTTCAACCAAACGCTAGGAGACATGCTCACCATGTATGTCAATTCCGACCAATCAAACTGGGATGTCATTCTCCCATTTGTGACCTATGCGTACAAACTGCGACTCAGTCAACCACAGGCTTCTCGCCTTTCTTTCTTCTATATGGGCGTAAGCCATGCTCCACCCTTGACACCATTTTGCCGTATCGTGCCGACGTCTCAGAGTTCAGCCCTCTTTCTGAAATTTTGCACCACGCTGAAGAGTGTCGTCAGTTGGCCCGATCATTCACCTCGGACAAGCAAGCATTGAAAAAATACCCCCAGGACCGCAACCAGCAAGTCGAGACTTTTGCCGTGGGCTTGCTTGTCTGGCTCCGACTGCCCTTCCACTCCCCAGGTTTGTCTGCGAAGTTTTGCCCCCAAGTTTCACGGTCCTTATCGCGTCGTCGAACGTCAATATCCTGTCACATACGTGATCGAGCCGGTCACGCCATCTACAGACAGGCTGATGCCTTGGTCGTGAGACTCCACGTGACTCGTCTCAAGCCATATCACGACCCACTCCTAATCTCGTCACCTTGACTTGCCAGGATAGCTCATCTTCGTCGCCGGGGTATTGAGAGAGGAAGAAGAATATGTGCCGCAGTGGGTCACTCCTTAAGCAAGAGGAGCCGAGCACGAGCTGTTCCCCCGAGCGTTGTGTTTCCTGCGTCGGTTGCTGCCGCTCGCTTTCCGCATTAATAGACCTACTGTGCAAGCACTACTTGCGCCAATAAACCCCGTTTCACACGCAATATACGCTGACGACGTTACCATTTGGACGAACACCGGTAGCGTAGGACAGATGAGAGGCACAGGTCACGGATTGTCACAGGTCACAGGTCACGGATGAGGCACAGGTCACGGATTGCATCTTAGCTAGTGGAGTAGACATCCCATCCATGGAAGAGACCAGTATAGCCTTAGCCATGCTTAAACCAACAAGCCACTTTTGTCCTCACGGATTCCCAGGTGGCGTATCGCAATTTCCGCAGAGCTCAAGACGGCTGGTTAGCACGTTAAATTCTGCAACAGGCTGTGGCCCGTTCTCATGAGGGTCAGTGAATACAACTGCTATGAATACCAGGGCACACAGAAGCTGAAGGCAATCAACGCGCTCATGCCTCCACCCATCACCTCCTACATAAGGCCTCCACTCCCTAACCGACGGCGTACCTTCTTGCTGACCAGGACAATCCCCAGCCCCTCATATCGAATACTGACATCCTGAACACATCAGACTGAGTAGACGCACTCTATTTCAACCTTCGCCCAGAATTAGATAAGGCATCACAGGTCGGGTGGAGACGACAACAATCATTATTGCGAATCCTTATGTATCGTCAAAAATTGACCCTTCCTTGTACAAACCGCAGTGTAAGTTCTGTTTCCAAACAGCCACTTTATTTCACATGATCTGGGAGTGCCAAAATAATCGCAGTATATCGGACAATCATATTCCTACATTAGTCGATTGGGAGGTGACCCTGTCCAGCTCGGACACCGTGCAATAAAAGCCCTGGTTGATCGTGCTCGGATGGCACCAAGAACCATTGGTCTTCCAGACTTGGAGGTCCAGCCATTACAGTGACTAATTTATTACGAATAAATGTTTTGTGTTCTCTCCGAGCTACACTGTGATGCTGACGGGCCTTTCGCCTCATCTATCATTTTTGTGTGCGCGTGTGCTTTCACAGAACCATGACCGTCTTTTGGCAGTTTTTCTGAACGCTTGTATTTTATCCGTCATCCCCTAGCCTTGTTAACTTTAGTTATTTGGCACTTTCGGGTTTTATTGACACTCTCTTTTTTTCTTCACTCTATTCAAATATATTGAGCATTGTTTTTTTACTTTTTCACACAAATTGTCTCGTTTCTTCTTCGGTGATGAAGGCTCTGTCATTCGCTCCTACTCACACGAACCAACATGGGACCGTCTTAAAAACAGAGTCGTGATGAATTGGTGCCCGCGACAGGGCGAGAACGTTTGTGACACTCGAATGGTGAAGTGAATATTGGTACAGAGACGATGAGTAGGTCCGACTTAGAGGAGATGGCTAGGCGCATGGTTTTGAAAGGCGACGAATTCAGGGCAATGTGCGTTGACTGCGAGGAGAGGATTCGCCAAGAGAAAGCTGAACAAATCAAAGAATGAGAAAATAAGAGGGAGTTTGCACGAGAAATCAGTAGGAAAGAGATACGTGCGTCGCAACAGTAAGGCATAGAATAAGAGCGAGCCCCACGAAAGTATTGGGTCAGAGCTAACTAGAGATTGGCAGAGCATAACAAGATACAACAGGTCACATTCCTTGAAAGTGATATCGCCATTGAGAAAAGGGCACGAACAGAAGTGTCACGTACAGAAAGAGACAGTCCTAATGAAAGGACGATAAATGTTGCTATGAAATGTGTATTATAAGACTCTAGGTTGGTCGCAAAAAAGACGTTCTCCGAGTGGCTTTCGCACATTGTTGGTGTAGCATGCTGCACCGCAGTGTGCAAAAGCTACCTAGAAAACCCTAAACGAGTTGTCGTAGAGCCAGGTGTAGCACAGGCTGTGCCAATCGAGGGTAGGGCCACGGCTAAGAGCCCTGATGTTATGTATCCAGAAAATGAAGCAGGGCTCGAATTTTCAATAAAGGTAGGCGAAACTATTGTGAGATAAGTAAAAACAAATTGTAGACGAGCTCTTTGAGAAAGAAAGGAATCTGAAAGCTCCGTCAGCATTGTAATGACGAGCGCCGGCAAGTTACCCTATATTAAGAGGTTGTCGGTCTTGCACGAAATACGGAGCTAGATAAGAGCAACCAGGAGGAAAGGAACAGTTCACTGGTGTACTACAATTGGAGCAGTAAGGAATCGGATCGATGCTCGGTGGCGTATTCTGGTGTACAAGTCTTCTTTTATGGTTTTCGGTTCAATCAAAGCTTATAGGCCAAGGCAAGGCATCCTTGGAAATGAAGTGATGGTTCAGACGCTGCTGTTTCAGCCCACCTGGAAGAAGTGCCACTGAATGGGGAGCACACAGTCCTTTGTTGACGCTAGAAGTTGGGTAGATAAGCGTCCGATGGGTCATAGGTTACAATACAGAGGTTATGACCAAAAGCTTCAAGAGAGTTTCTCCACACATAGCAAGTCATGTTCGGCATCTCTGGGATGCCAATACTCGATCATCAAGGTAAACAACCGGTTGCTGTTTTGGAATTTAAATTAAAAACACGGAATCTCTTTCGTGTCAATATTTTTACGGGGAGATAGGCATTAAGGAAGGTATATCTACATACAGAAGCAGACCAACAGGATTGAGCTAAGTCTGGACAGGCTAGCACTTCACCGTCTTTCTTACCGTGTTCATCTCTGGCGCTCCGTAGCATCAGCCCCGGTGGCCAAACACCGTCTCGGTGCTTTGTTGGTCTAATTGATATCGCTTTAGCTGATTGACGTGAACAACGTCCGAACACGATCGCGTACCGTTGATTTCAAAAGGTTCAATATTATAAGTATTCTCGGGGATTTAACTGACAACACGGTGTAGACTTAAGTACGGTGAAGTCAGCTTTTCCCACAGGTCAACTCTCCGTGACGGCATTCAGAGAAGCACTGTGTCCCCTCAACTGAAATGGACATTGTGTTGGCGGGCACTGTAGATCAGTCGTTGCCGTTGTTTTGAATTGCTCCGATGCAAGCGAGCTGTCTAACGTGCCGCTAAAGCTCTGTAGATCACATTTAGGCGTGTTTGGGTGGTTGTATAACGGCAGGAAGGAGCGTGTCAGAAGTACCAGTGGGTTATTGTCCGTACAAAAAAATGGCGAGAATGAAGTAGCACTATGCTGATGCATACTATAGGCAAATGTCACAAATACGAGGGCATAGTCCCAGTCACGTTGGTCTGAAGTAATTTACATGGCGAGTTTGCTTTGAAGGTTCTATTTAGCCTTTCCGTGAGCCCGTTTGTTGTAGGATGATATTTCGTTGTGAACTTGTGCTTTGTAGCGCGAGAGTCACGGATAAGTGTCATGGATAACTTGTCACAAAAAGTGGCGACTTCAACCGGTAAGCAGTTGCCGAGGAGCACCATGGTATAGCACGATGTCTTGCTGGAGGAAGTCAGTGACGTCGGTCGTACAAATATTAGAAAGAAATCGCGTGATAGCATACCGAGTAGTGTAACCGTAGCGACTGCTATACACTTGTTTCCGCTGGTCGATAACGGGAAAGGTTCAAGTTGGTCAAGGCCTACCCTATCACAAGGTTCAGGCGGCATCTCAATAAATTGAAGGCGTCCCTCTGGAAGGTTTGCTGGTTTTTTGCGCCGCTGACAGCATTCGAATTAGAGGACGTAACGGCAGACGGACCGGTAAATGCTAAGCCAGAAGAAGTGAGGTCAAACGTGGTCATAGGTTCTTGAGGCTTCCAGGTGACCAGGAGTCGCAATATCACACAACTTCGCGAGGGCAGTCTGACGTACATGTAGGGGTATAACCAACAGCAGCACAGGTCGGTCAATATGCATGGTGAAGTGATATAATACGTCATGTTGGAACACGAGTATACGCAGAGACGGAGGAGTTGTGGGACCACACAGCCGAAGGATTATATATCTGAGGCAAGGTTCGCAGCGTTACTCATCTCCGATGTTTCCGAACGCATAATCTGCCGAAACGCAAAACTCACAGCTCTTAGGAAGCTCTGCTGGGTCTACTGAATGACACGACAAGCAATCAGCATCCTCGTGGTGGCATCCTGATTTTTAGACAACAGTACATGAATATTGCTGAAGTCATACAGTCCACCGACCGAGACACCCACTAGCGTCAAGGAATACAGCCACCATAAAAGATGGTGATTAATGAGAACCGTGAACGGCCGTCCATACAGATATTGCAGAAATTCAGTGACTGCCCAGACGTATGCGAGGCATTCGCATTCCGTTATGGAGTAATTTTGTTTTGCTGGCGGTACAAGAAAGCTAGCGCATGCAATGACGCGCTCGTATACATGCTGTCGTTGTGCCAAAACGGCTCCAATTCCATAGCCACTGGCATCGGTACGCACTCCAGTTGAAGCGCTTCTATTCTAGCGGCAGTCTTGACGTGGTTGAAGGAAGAATACTGAACAGTCAGATTAAACTGTTTGTTTTTGAAAACCAGTCCCGGTAAACAGAAATTCGTGCTATCGGGTTACACTAGATGACTTGCACTGACATCGGTGAACGGAGTGTCGGCCGCCGATCAACTGGCAAGCGGCGAAGCGTGTCGGCATTTACAAACTTGCCATTGAACATTCTAGCGTTATTGCTAGCGGTGATGTAGGCTGCAGAATAATGTGCAATGTTCACGAAGGAGACGTATTCTCAACAAAAGATCTACTGCAGTGGTGAAGCTTCCTTAGCACTGTAGGCGCGGTTTGCGCTGAGAATTGCGTATAGCGCAACGGTGTAATAAAAAAGCTTGAGGAAGGAACGTGGCATTGCCCCCCTCCTGGAAAGACATTTTTCCGATGCTTTAACAGAAGATGACAGTACAATTATAATGCAAGAAAGTACAAATAATAAAGTTCGATACAACAATGTTAACAACAGCAGCAGAATACACTCTTTCAGTTTGTTAACGTGCACGAAACGGCTTGAGGCACGCGATATAGGCGACTTGCGGTCCCAATTGGCGTGCTTGAAAGTTTATAATGCCGTCGGGGACAACCTCGTAGTCAAATAGGCCGAGACGACTTACTACCCTATAAGGTTAGAAGTACCGTACCCTACAAGGTTCGAAGAAGTTTTTCACTCAGTCCATGTCAGCGTAATGGCGTCCATACCTTAAGAAGTTAACCGGGCTGGTATTTCATGAAGCCTCACGACAGATTGTAACGGCAGCAGTCTATCGTTTGCTGTTTCGTGATGCGTAGGCGGGCGAGCTGACGAGCTCTTCAGTATGCCGAAAATAGAGTGTTACGTCGAAATTTTCTTCGACAGCGATGTTGGGCGGCATTGCGTCGAGCATCGTTGCCAAATTCCTTCCGTAGATCAATTTGTATGGTGGCATCTGCGTAGTCTTCTGGAGAGCCGTGTTGTATGCGAAGGCTACGTATGGAAGGATGCCGTCCCACGTCTTGTGTTCTACGTCGACGTACATGGGCACAGGTCGGCGATTGTCTTATTTAGGCGCTTGGTGAGGCTATTTGTCTGTGGGTGGCACGCGGTGGAGCAGCTGTGGCTTGTCTTGCTATGTCTCGAAATTGGCCGAGTCGAATCAGCAGTAAAGGCTGTACTTTCCTCAGTGATGACAATCTTTGGGGCATCATGACGAAGTATGATGTTCTCAATAATGAACATGGCTACCTCTTCAGCAATGCATTTGTGTAGGGCCTTCGTTTCGGCGTATTGGGTGAGGTAGTCACTACCTGCAACGATCCATTTTTTCCCAAGCTTGACATCAGAAACGGCCCAAGTAGATTCATCCCGATTTGTTGGAACGGTCGGCGAGGTGGTTTAATTGGCTGAGGCACGCCTGCTACTCTTGTCTGCGGTGTATTGCGTCGCTGACAGTCTGGGCATGTTATCACGTAATTGCCGACGTCAGCGGTAAGGCGTGGCTAGTAGTACCTTTCTTGTATCCTCAAAAGCGTGTGCAAAACTCCAAGCTGTTCTGCCATTAGATCAACCTGCCGCATCTGGACGAGCTTTCGTCGCATTGCTAAAGGCACCACAATAAGGTACTTCGTTCGAAGCGGCAAGATTTTCTTGTATTGAAGAACATCATTTTGCTGCGGAAACGACGTAAATGACCGTTTGAATACCTTCAGAACAACGAAGGACCTGCCCTGGAGGTATTAGATCAGGCCCCTAGGTTCTGTGTCAGCCCGCTGTTGTTCAGCGAAGTCGTCGGCAGTTATCGTTCCCAAGAAGCAGTCGTGATTAAGGTCTTCGGGTGGTGGTAGGTAGGTCGATGGTCACTCGGGACAGACAGTCAGCGTCGAACTGTTTTCTGTCGGACTTGTAAATGACACTAATAGTATATTCTTGAAGTCCAAAGCTCAGCTGCACAAGGCAACCTGAAGGGTCCTTCAAGTTAGCTAGTCAACACAAGGCATGGTAATCGTTTAAAACTTTGAGGGTCCTGCCAGATAAGTAAGGACGAAACTTTGACCTCGCCCATACGATCGCAAGGTGCTCCTTTTGCTGATGTGGAATAATTTGATTTTGCCTTAGATAGCGACCGGCTAGCATAACTAAGAATCATTTGTGATTCTTTTGCGTTAAGACGGCGCCATGTCCTACGCTACTTCCATCAGTGTGCACTTCTGCTTCGGCGTTTTCGTAGAAATGGGCGAGAATGTTTTCCTGGTATGTTATCTCGTAGCTGGTATTTTATCCCGTACCCGGTCGTCCGTCTTTCTTATGTCTCGTCTGTGCCATCCTCCCAGGTTTTGTTTTCATCCCATCTGTCGCATGTAGCACGCACTATAGGACAAGGTACATCGCACAGCACACCTGCTCTTAACTCAATGGAAGAATCAACGCGCCTTATTATTATCGCTGACTAAATTTGCTATTATCGACTGAGTTTTGCATATACATACTAGGTAAGGCAATACACACATATATTGGAAATCCTAGCACATTTGCGAACAAAGGACCACTACTATAAAATGATACAAAAAAGCAATGCAAAGTTGGCACACCCCATTAGAGTTTTGAAATACAGCGTTTATTTTTTAACATCAATGTTAGACTATTTTCAGTCAATCAATTTCAATTAGTTTTGTTGTCACTCAGCGGCACATAGGTCTATACTTATATAAGAAAACTACTGTTATTGTTCCTGGCGTTGGGTTATAGCATGCTTTTTTTGCAGGCTATTGTATGCTTTTCTTCTGCACTAACAGTGTGTTTTCAGGTTTCTGTTCGTGAGTTGTTTTTCTTTGCTGCTACCCATATGCTTTAGAGTACTTTTGGCTATGGCTTAGTCAAGCCGCCTCTTGGCAGCTTTTCTTCATTTGTCTTCCATCTGAAAGTATGTACACGTTAGAAATAAAATTTGTATTTATTTTTTTAATTATCGCAGCACCTGCACCTTTTTTGTCCATCATTGCGTGAACGTTTGACCAATTTACACGAAGTTGAAAAACGCGTTTTAAACCGTTAAAACCTTTTTACATTGTGAGACACGTGAATGTAGGGCGTTAAGTGCAGTGGTATGTTTTGCGTAGCTTTTTCGCCAGATATCTTATTTCCTTGCATACACCGAAGTATTCATTCACAAGAGCCAGGACACACATCTGAAAGGTAGCCGGCTTTTTAAATGTTTTTCTCAGAGTGCAAGGCTCTCTTAAAGGTTATAGTGCCAGAACATAATTTTTTTATTTTTAGTTAGTACATACTGCCAAATTCATTATGGATTATTGTACGAAGAGCACAACAAGAAAGTTTTATTGTACTATAAATTCAAGCCAAATAACAGAACACTTTTTTGCCACAAGACAATGAATTATTAAACATAAAAACACCGAGTCTGCGCGGAAGGCACTGCACAGTCACAGCGAAAGCTAGAACAGCGGCCTTTCAGAGCTTTTCAAACACTCATTGAGTAACTACTGCAACCACACCTCCTTGATACACACTAGGCCAATAAATACTTTTGAGGGTAGTAGGCCAACATTCGCTATAATATTTTTTCTCATTCTTCCGAAAAGAATCGTATCCTCTAAACATTCGCATTTAATTTAGCGTCAATTGTTCACGCTGAAGCTTTTGACGATGAGGAAATTAATAATGAAGTGAGTATGCACCAATAGGGAAATAATGCAAGTTTTTGTAATGATTTGCAGTATTTGCCGACCCACTTGATACGCTATTCACATTTTCCTACGAATGCTTGTTCTTTCACTGTCTCAAAACGCTTCATAAGTCGTATCGAAGCGATTCCTTTTCCGACATCAAGCCAGCCTAAGGCAACTTTGCCAACAAGTCGTAAGCACAGGTGTGGCTCAGTGGTAGAATACTGGGCTGCCACCCAGCCGACTTGGATTCGAGGTCAACCGTGTGATTGGTGCTCGTTTTTTCTTTGTAATTTCGTTCGATGTCGTTACGAACACCAGCAGCGGCGGCGATAGACAAACTCTCATGACCCGAGCTGCGATCACATAACAGCTTTCGCTGTAAATATTCACATATGCAAAACATTCATAAAGAACTGTGAACCAGCGATTTAGAACACTGACACATCTTAACACACGAACATAGTTACGATTAGGTTATAAAATCAGTCACACGTGCATAAACTTTACCAAAAAGTACAAAAGAGGCATACTTAGCAATACTATTTAGTGGCATGTGGGTAGCGGTAGAAGTACTAAGGGTAGGAACAATAGTTAACGAATTGTGCAAATTGTTCGTAGTTTTATGTTTGTGTGTCGTGTAATTACTTTGCAAGTTTTACTTTTCTATGGCTAGCGGGAAGAGGGAAACAAAACTTCGCAGCAGTGAATGACTGCTCAAAAATTTTGTGCTATATCGAAGCTCTTGAACAAAACATGCTCATCTCTACTCAGTTCATTGCGACCTTTCGTCTGCGCTTTGTCCCTTTTTTTTGTGCGCCACCTATCCAGCAGTGATCTGCTATTGTAGAAAGTTGAAAAGTGTGCAGTATGTTGCAAAAAAGTCGAAAAAATTAAGACGGTGTAACACCAGTCTTAACAAGCATACCGACTGTATTATTTCTATAAATACAAAAACAACTGTAATGGCTCTTTCTGTTACAATTAGAGAGCAAAAAATTTGCATTGTTACAGTTTATTGATACGTGGCGCGTAACGTCCTAAAACCAATATATAAATATGAGGGACACGGAAGGGGAGGGCTCCAGAAATTTCGAACACCTGGAATTCTTTAGCGTGCACGCGAATATGAGCACATGAGCGTAAAACATTTTTGACTTCATCAAAATGTCAGCCGCTGCAGCTGGGATTCGATCCCGTGAGCTGCGGGCCAGCGGCCAAGTACCTCATCTACTAGACTACCACGGCCGGGCAAAACGTTGTTACAGTTAAAATTACTGAATAAAGTAATTAGTTAGCAACTTGTTAGCGTTAATGCATCACCAGTAAATGGTAACTTTCCAAGGCTGATTGATACACTGCCGCATGTTTTTGAAGACGTGCCATCAGATCGAGTGGAGGCATTTTCTGGGTCTGATGATGTGCATTCAGCATCGCAAGCAACAACGTTTGTTTGAGTGACCTCTTGTCCCTCCTGTCCAAGTTTTGTCTTGTAGATAGATTGAGCTATGTTATTGTAACACGCTGAAAAGACTAGCTCATTGTGACTTGTTCCATTCTTAAGCTAAGCCACGGCTCTACTCACGTGTAGGAAGTTATATCAACACAGTTGGTTTTCCTCTCTATTCGTTTTAAGCTAGGTTACTTTGCAGGAGACAAAGACGTGTGTATTATGCTAGTTCCTGTCACGACCAAAAAACTCCGCCTCTGTCCGACCACATATCAAAGCTCAAAAGCATAATCAACAAATCGCTTGCCTCATCCGACAAACGCGAGCTTCAAGACCTCCTTGTTCGCTGTGCTTCCGTCTCCGACTTTGTACAACCCGAACATCCGCCTTCCCCACCACAATCCCCATTGCACCCCGGCATCAATACCAGAGCTGGAGCCCCAATCGACCAATCCTTATCGCAGAACTTCCGTGGTGAAGAAAGTAATCGATGACCAAGAAAAGGAAATTCACCCGAAGAGTGTCTTTCACAGAGTCCTGTATTCCTTGTGCTGCTCCAGTTGTACTGGTAAAAAAAATAATAATTCGAGACAGCTATGTGTGGACTGTAGGCGTCCAAATGCATGAACGAAAAGAACGTGTATCCATTGTCTTGATAGACAATGCCATAAACTGCTTACAATCCGCCTGATACTTCTCATCCGTCGATGTGCGCTCAGGCTACCGGCAAATACCTATGAACCCACAAGACGAACAGAAGACTACCTTGACTACGCTAAACTGTCTTTCTGAGTCTCCTGCAATGCCCTTCGATTTGTGCAATGATCTGGTAACCTTGGAGCAATTCATGGGGATCATCTGTCACAGACTCCGGTTGGAAAACATGCATGTGCTATTTCGACAGCGTGGTTACTTACGGCCAGACATTCCAGGAGCACAACCAACGACTTCAAGATATTTTCGACCGCATCCACTCAGCCCAACTGATTTTTAACTGAAAAAAGTGTTACTTTCGCAAGCGTCAAACACTTTACTGGGTTTTCTGCTAACTGGGAAGGTATCCGTCCCGACCCTGGGAAACTTTCTACAGTCCACGACTTCGCACAACCAAATAAAGAGAAAGACGTCTGCAGATTTTATGAACCGCGCTGGTATTTCCACCTTCGATTAAGGACTTTGCACGTTTAGCTTATTCACTCACGTCACTGCTTTACAAGGACCCACCATATACATGGACTGCTTATTGCGAGTCTGCGCACGACGAGCTGAAGGTTTAACTCACTTCTGCTCCAATAGTAGGCCATTTTGTTACTGAGGCACCAGTATAGCTTTACAGCCAATCCAATAGTATGGGCATAGGGGCGGTACTAGCACTGTTTCAATGCACACAGTTGATGCTGGCAAGTCGACACGCTTGTACACAAAGGAAGCTGGCAAGTGATCACTTATGCAAGCCGTATACTCACAAAGGCAGAACTTAACTATGCCGTCACCGAAGCGAAATTTCTCGCAGTCGTTTTCGTCATTCAAATGTTTCCAACATGCATCTACAGCCGCCGCTTTAAGGTATTCACCAACCACCATTTATTTTGCTGGTTGGCTGGAATATGCGACCCCGTGAGCAGTTTAGCTGACGGGTCTTTACCACTGCAGATGCACGACATTTTTATCACGCACAAAACTGGTTGCTGTCACACTACTGTTGACTATTTATCTAGACTTTCATCTGCAAGCACTCCAGAAGTGGAGGTACACTTCGAGGAATATCTTTTTAGATATCCATGGTCTCCCCCGATGTGGTGGCCTTCATGCGGAAACAAGAGCAAGACTCTTCAATAAGGACACTTATTCCTGCCAGTTGATTAGCTCCGCGATTTTCATCTTTCGCTATGCCCACAATTTTACTGTACAAGAAGAACTCTATCTCTGAAAACGCTCCACTACTTCTCGTCGGGTCCCAAAATCTTTAACCCGAGATCCTGTGCGCCGTGAACTGTGGTAGCACATCAGGTCACCAGTGCCTCTAGGACGCTGCACCGAGTCCGTCAGTGTTTAACTTGCTCATTATATGAAAGACGGCAAAACAGTGCAATTTGAGCTGTTTTGTTTGCCAAGGTCCCAAAGATCCAGCGCCTTTAGTGGTGCCTTGCGGCCAAGCAAACCACCAACCATGTTCTTTTGAGAAAATCGGCGTTTACCTACTTGGGCCATCATTTAATCATCTACTGAATCATCTACTGGATGCATTATAGTTTTCGTGGACTACCTGACCCGATATACTGAGACTGCAGCACTCGTTCCGGATACAGCTGCTGATGTCTCACGGTTTTTGAATGTGAAGCATTCCTTAACGAACTTGGCGACTTTGAGCATTCTATCTATCTATCCATCTATCTATCTATCTATCTATCTATCCATCCATCCATCTATCTATCCATCCATCTGTCTATCTATCTATCTATCTATCGATCTACCTATCTATCGATCTATCTATCTATCTATCTATCTATCTATCTCTCTATCCGTCTATTTATCTATCTATCTATCTAGCCGCTTACGACTTTTCGCTTCCCAGGCCGTTGTGATATTTATATCGACATCAAACTTAGTATGGCACAACACGACTGCATAAAGAACATATTTGACTAGTCATACCAAGAGGTCCGTGGTTCAAATCCCGGTGCCGCGCAGTTCCCAACCGGAAAAAAAAAATCCGCGTGTTGATGGAACTGCATCAAGAGGCCTGAGGTGCGGCCTCACCGGTAACCACCACCGGGAACGCACTCCCTCACCAGAGAAGGATTGGCCACCCTGGTGCAGTATCTGGCCACTACCTCCCACATGCATACGTCAAATAACTCACGGCCCTCAGTTCCCTGCAGCTGCGAAGCAACTGACCAGGGCGGCGGTCAGATCTGCAACGCAGCAGAGGGTGCTAAGAATCTCTGGACTACAGGCCGCCTTAGGAACCTGAACTTGGCAACGTTTAACGCTAGAACCTTATCTAGTGAGGGAAGTCTAGCTGTACTATTCGAGGAGCTAGAGGGTGTTAAATGGGATATAATAGGGCTCAGTGAGGTTAGGTGAACAGATGAGGCCTATACGGTGCTACATAATGGGCACGTCTTTTGCTATCAGGGCTTGGCTGACAGAAGAGAACTGGGAGTGGGGTTCTTAATTCACAGAAACATAGCTGGCAACATAGAGGAATACTATAGCATTAATGAAAGGGTGGTAGGTATTGTAAATAACCTAATAAAAGATACATGGTGAAGGTAGTACAGGCTTACGCGCCTACATCCAGCCATGATGACGCCTCAGTTGAAAGCTTCTATGAAGACTCGGAATCAGCAATGGGTAAGGTAAAAACACAGTATACTACAGTGATGGGCGACTTTAATGCAAAGGTAGAGAAGAAGCAGGCTGGAGACCAGGCAGTAGGAGATTATGGCATCGGCACTAGAAATGCCAGAGGAGAGCTACTAGTAGAAATCGCAGAACGCAATAATTTGCAACATGTCAACATGTGTCAACATGTCAACATGTTGAGCTAGAGCAAGACGTTGAGTTAGCATCTTTTCATTCATGTTGTTGCAGTGCAAAGAAACATTATGGAGTGCATGAAGGTCTCTCACACAAAACATGTCACATGCATATAGGCTAGGTCCCATTTACTGTATAGAGCTTGATTACTTAAATGTCAGTTTCACAGATATATCAGGAAACAGGGGTTGTGTGCTCGAGCCAACGTTTTGACAAGTGAACTCGCCTTCTTCAAGGCTAGCAGTTCTAACCCTGAAGTGTACTCGTGGAAACTCTCTGTCGCTGCTTTTTGGATTTGCAAAGATATATCTATGCAGTGGATCCTCGGTGAGCGGAGGTTTGTTGAACGGAGCTGCTGCCTAAATGAAACAAGTGGTACTCACAAGATCGGTTTCCTTCTTCTATTGTGCACCTTTGTTCATCTCTGAGTAGACTCCTGTTGGGCGGAACATATTTTTCTAGTTCCTTCGGGTTATTTTTAATGAGTTTACTGTATGCAGTATGAAAGTACAAAATAGAACTGATGTGTGGCTTTTCTGTAAGGTCATTTGGTCACCCCATTTGCTCTTCAGTTCAGGCTTTAGAGAGCATACTCATCCAAAATGACTGCAGTACATTTTAACCTGTTCATGTCCTCATTCATTCTGTTCTAAGATTGTACACTTTCTTTTATTATCATTGTGAATTTTCACATAAATCTACTTGAGAAATCAAATCTTCAACCGTGTTTTGAGTGCAAGTATGATGTAGCAGACTCTTTGGTCTTTCATTACAATGTCTTGACTAAAACACCCAGTCGCTCACACATCTTGGTAGTTGTTGAACTTGTTTCAACTAATGGCATTTTTCACTGGTTGACCCGAGCAGTCACCGTAATTGTAGAGCAAGTGCTTCAATGTTACAAATCTGAATTTGCCAGCGGAAAGTGAAAATGTTCCGCAAAAGAGCATACACGAAGTCCAGGAGTGCATGATACAAACTGGTTCCGGATGCTAGGCTCCACACAAGACACACCGGATATGACATGGGCAGCATGGTCTATTTTCACCCGAATCTGTGCCTTGACAGTAAAACAAGTGAGTGATGCTACATAGAAAGAGTTGATTTGAAACATTCCATGAAAAGCCTAAACCCACTTCGAATGAGCCGGTGAGACTCCAATTTGTTTCATAAGAAAAAAAATTAGGTACAGTGCACTCTTAATAAACAGAACCTGAGGGAACCGGGAAAATGTGTTTCGTTTGGCGGAAGTTTCATTTGCTGGGAGGTGGGCTGGGTGGCTGGATTCAAGTATGAGACCAATCATATTAGAAGCAGTCGTTCTATTTAGGCAGCAGTTTTGGTTGACGGATTTCTGTTTACTTAGAATTCACTGTAGCTTGCACTGGCCGTGCAAGGCTTGAAACAATGATGCTGGTCGATCCAATAGTGTTTTTTCAACTGGTGCTATAGGTTCGAACTTGCCTGGTTTTAGGCTCGAAATTGGCTATGCTTATTGCGAGGCTTGAACTTTGCTAGGTCTAAACTTTGCTTGTGCTAATTTGGAGCTTAGCTTATGCTAGACATTTTCTTTGCTAGCAATCGCATTGACCAGCTTCGGTGTTTGAAGTCTTGCATGGTTTTTGTTGAGGCTGCATCATTTTAATACGTTGTGTGTCGTTAGGCTCAACCCTATAACAATTGGTCCTCCGTGTCTCATTGGTCGTTAAGACTGGATCGGTTCGTTGTAGACGACGTCTCTCTCAATCAGCAACACGTTGAGCCGTACCGCAGGGGTGCCTGCGCAAGTAGGCGTTTGGTGTGTAGCGACACCACGAACCCGAGCTAATGGGGGAGTTTCCACTACCTCCCATGCCTAGCCGTGCGTGGCTTTGCCGTGTCCGAGGAAAAGGGGATCCTGGGGGTTGAGCCGACGCTGGGTGATTGGACCGTTAAGGCCCCCCGGCAGAGGCAACACACCCCTTTGGCCCCGGGTTCACGTAGACGGCACCCCTGAGCTTACCCACCCAGGGGAATCGGCAGTCGCCTTTTCCTATCTCTCTCTCCCTACATCTTCGTCTTTATCTCTTACTATTTATCTGTCCTGCCTTCTACTCTCTTCCATTTACTTCCAAACTTCCTAGCGGCTAGGGTTAACCCTGTGCGAATAGCCTACCTTGGTCTAGGCGCATTGGGTTATAGTGGCGTTGTACGGCTGGCGTCTGCAGGTTTCAGCATTTGTAAACTTGTAGCGTCCCCTCGTTGGGCTCCGTGGGGGGTGGCCGCCAACGCTGCTGAACAACAATAAGGAAGACATGCATGGAGCATTCCCACTACTGTTTGATCGTACCGGCTTAAAGCCGGTACGCATCGATGATCTCACCTGAGAAGGATTGGCCACCCTGGTGCAGTATCTGGCCACCCCCTCCCGTAGGCATTCGTCAATTAACTCACAGCCCTCAGTCCCCACTAGCTGCGGAGCAACTGACCACGGCGGCGGTCAGATCTGCAAAGCAGCAGAGGGTGCTAGGAATTTCTGGATACGGACAGACCAGCATTGGAACTTGAACTTAGCAACGTTTAACGTTAGAACGTTATCTAGTGAGGGAAGTCTAGCTGTATTATACGAGGAGCTAGAAGGCATTAAATGGGATACAAAATGGCTGAGTGAGGTAAGGAGGACAGATGAGGCCTATACTGTGCTACAGAATGGGCACGTCATTTGCTATCGGGGCTTGGCAGACAGAAGAGAACTGGGAGTAGGGTTCCTAATTCACAGAAACATAGCTGGCAACATAGAGGATTACTATAGCATTAATGAAAGGGTGGTAGGCATTGTAATTAAACTGAAGAAAAGATACAAAATGAAGGTAGTACAGGCTTACGCGCCTACATCCAGCCATGATGACGCTTCAGTTGAAAGCTTCTATGAAGACGTGGAATCGGCAATGAGTAAGGTGAAAACACAGTATACTATAGTAATGGGCGACTTTAATGCAAAGGTAGGGAAGAAGCAGGCTGGAGACCAGGCAGTAGGAGATTATGGCATCGGCACTAGAAATGCCAGAGGAGAGCTACTAGTAGAATTAGCAGAACGCAATAGTCTGCGTATTTTGAATACCTTCTACAGAAAACGAGAAAACCGCAAGTGGACATGGAGGAGCCCTAATGGCTTGAATAAGAACGAAATAGACTTTATAATGACTGCACAACCAGGAGTCGTGCAGGATGTGGAAGTGGTTGGCAAGGTAAGATGCAGTGACCATAGAATGGTACGGGCTCGAATCCGCCTAGACTTGAAGAAGGAACGACAGAAACTGATACGCAAGACGCCAATCAATGAGCTAGCACTGAGAGGGAAAGTACAGGAATTCAAAGTGTCACTGCAGAACAGGTACTCTGCTCTTAGCGAGGAAACCAACCTTAGCGTAGATACAATAAATGATAATCTGACGAGTATCATCACGGAGTGTGCAGTGGAAGTTGGAGGCAGGGTAGCTAGACAGGACACCGGCAAGCTTTCCCAGGAAACGAAGAACCTAATTAAGAAGCGTCAAATCATGAAAGTGTCAAGTACAACAGACAAAATAGAACTGGCAGAGCTTTCGAAGTTGATTAATAGACGTAAAGTATGCGATGTAAGAAGGTATAACATGGAGAGAATTGAGCACGCTCTGAAAAATGGAGGAAGCGTCAAAGCAGTGAAGTGGAAACTTGGGATAGGCAAAAGGCGGATGTATGCACTAAGGGACAAAGAAGGCAAAATAAGTACCAATATGGATAGGATAGTTAAAATAGCGGAGGAGTTTTACAGAGATCTGTACAGTAGCCGAGACAACCACGACCTTATTATTATAAGAACTAGCAGTAACCCAGACGACACCCCACCGGTAATGATAGAAGAAGTCAGAAAAGCTTTGGAGAGCATGCACAGAGGCAAAGCTGCTGGTGAGGATCGGGTAACGTCAGATCTGCTGAAAGATGGAAGACAGATTGTGTTAGAAAAACTAGCTACTCTATTTACGAGGTGTCTCCTGACGGGAAAAGTACCGGAGTCTTGGAAGAACGCTAACATCATCTTAATACATAAGACAGGAGATGACAAGGACTTGAAGAATTACAGGCCGATCAGCTTGCTCTCTGTAGTATACAAGCTATTTACAAATGTAATTGCTAGCAGAGTAAAGAAAACATTAGAATTCAATCAACCAAAGAAACAAGCAGGATTTAGAAGAGGCTACTCAACAATTGACCACATTCATACTATCAATCAGGTAATAGAGAAATGCTCAGAGTATAACCAACCACTATACATAGCCTTCATAGATTACGAGAAGGCGTTTGATTCAGTAGAAATATCAGCCGTCATGCAGACACTGCGGAACCAGGGCGTAGATGAAATATATATAAACATTCTGGAAGAAATCTACAGGGGATCAACTGCTACCATAGTGCTTCATAAAGAAAGCAACAGAATACCAATAAAAAAGGGTGTAAGGCAGGGGGACACAATCTCCCCAATGCTACTCACTGCCTGCTTACAGGACGTTTTCAGAAGCCTAGAATGGAAACAGTTAGGGATAAGAGTTAATGGAGAGTACCTCAGTAACCTGCGCTTCGTCGATGACATTGCATTGCTTAGCAACTCAGGGGACGAATTGCAACTCATGATTACGGAGTTAGACAAGGAGAGCAGAAAGGTGGGTCTTAAAATTAATCTGCAGAAAACGAAAGTAATGTACAACAACCTCGGAAAGGAGCAGCGCTTTGCGATAGGTAATAGTGCACTTGAAGTTGTAAAAGACTATTTCTACTTAGGGCAGGTAATAACCGCAGAGCCTAACCACGAGATTGAAGTAACTAGAAGAATAAGAATAGGGTGGAGCAAATTCGGCAGGCACTCTCAAATTATGACAAGTAGATTGCCACTGTCCCTCAAGAGGAAGGTAGATAACAGCTGTATCTTGCCGGTACTTAGCTACGGAGCAGAAACCTGGAGACTCACAAAGAGGGTTCATCTTAAATTGAGGACGACGCAGCGAGTAATGGAAAGAAAAATGGTAGGTGTAACCTTAAGAGACAAGAAGAGAGCAGAGTGGATTAGGGGACAAACGGGAGTTAAGGATATCATAGCTGCAATAAAGAAGAGGAAATGGATATGGGTCGGGCATGTAGCACGTAGACAGGATAACCGCTGGTCATTAAGGGTCACCAAGTCGGATTCTCAGAGAAGGGAAGCGGGGTAGGGGGAGACAGAAGGTTAGGTGGGCAGATGAGATTAAGAAGTTTGCGGGTATAAATTGGCAACAGCAAGCACAGGACCGGGTAACTGGCGGAACATGGGAGAGGCCTTTGTCCTGCAGTGGACGTAGACAGGCTGCTGATGATGATGATGAATAATTTGCGGATTTTGAATACTTTCTACCGAAAACGAGAAAACCGCAAGTGGAAATGGAGGAGCCCTAATGGCGAAAATAAGAACGAAATAGACTTTATAATGACTGCACACCCAGGAATCGTGCAGAATGTGGAAGTGGTTGGCAAGGTACGATGCAGTGACCATAGAATGGTACGGTCTCGAATTCGCCTAGACTTGAAGAAGGAATGACAGAAACTGATACGCAAGAAGCCAATCAATGAGCTATCACTGAGAGGGAAAGTACAGGAATTCAGAGTGTCGCTGCAGAACAGGTATTCGGCTCTTAGTGAGGAAACCAACCTTAGCGTAGATACAATGAATGATAATCTAACGAGTATCATTACGGAGTGTG
>WOVY01015799.1:0-13833 GCA_013436015.1 Rhipicephalus annulatus
ACACCTGTCACCGCGCCATTGACTTACGCTGCTGTTGCTGCTACTCCACCACGACCTCCACTTCGCCCGACTCCCCAGCCTCTACGAGTACCAACGACGCCAGTTCCAGCACCACAACAGCGCTATCACGGAAAACCCTTGGCGCACAGTGACAATCGTCCAATCTGTTATGCATGCGGATATCCAGGTCACGTGGCGCGCTTCTTCTTCGCCGGCGCTTCGCAACGGGCCCGGGCAGCTCCGAGGTACTCTGACGACTCGTTCCCGGCCCCGTACCACGCGCAACGAAAATGCCCCCCGTCAATACGACCGACAACCATGGCAATGCGACCCGTCCCTTCCGAATAGACCACCACCCTGCTGCTGACTACCGACCATTCGGTTCCCCGTCGCTCATCCTCACCACGACGCGCTACCGTTCTCCGTCCCCGCTGCGTCGCCGACCTAACCCCGCAGAGACGAAAACTGACTGCCGCAGCTCCGGAGCACGAGCTTGCGAATCGTCGCATTGTAGATTGTCCTCGCCCGTCCCCCACAAACGTTCTGGAACTGTTGGTGAAGGTCTACGAACTCTTGCGCTTGTTGACACGGGTGCCGCCGTATCTGTGATGAGTCAAAAACTCTGCCGTTTGATACGAAAATAACGACGGACGCCGCCTTCCGACGTATTGCTGAATACCGCAAGCACGCAACCTATTCGACCAGTCGGAGCATGTACAGCGAGAGTAATCATTCAGAGACGTCCTGTACCACATCGAGTTCTCTGGTTGACCACTTGTGCCCACGACGTGATACTAGGAGGGATTTTTTGTCGCGGCACCACGCGGCCGCAATTGACTGCGCTCGCGCGCAGGTGGAATTATCTGTGTTTCAGATCGCCATCTACCGACATGAGCGCACTCACCTGGGCAAGCTTCTTGTTGCTTCCGACGTTGATGTTTCCTCCTCTTAGTGCCATCGTTGTCCCGTCAATCGCACTGAATTGTGCAGCTCTACCGTTGTGTTCTCCCCATCTGACGTTTTCAGGTCGCCGCCACGGTACGTCTCTGCCATACGCCGTTCTGCACCGCACCAAGATACTTCCGGAATTGTCGTTTGCAATCCTAGCTCATGCCCTCTCGCCTTAAGAGCTCACGAAACACTGGGCTATGTTCATCCTGTTGATGACAACGTTATTGTGCCTATTGAGTCCCCACGACCCTGGCCAGCAACTTCAACTGAACGCCGTTACTCTTCTTTTTACGCGGGATGACTACTCCTCGGATATCTTCATCTTCATCGTTCCATCGACAGCAAGCTTCCTTCGGATCAACGGACCAGCTGATAGCCCTTCTGCATGAATTCCGAGATTCATGTGACCTTCCTCAAAAGGCACTGAGTCAAACTAACACCGTCGCTCACACAATCTACGTCGGAACGCACCCTCCTTTGCGGCAACGCCCCTACCGCGTATCCCCAAGGACGAAGTGTAATTGCAGAACAGGTGATGATATGCTTTAGCGCGGTGTCATCAAAACCATCTTCTAGCCCCTGGTCTTCACCTGTTGTACTAGTGAAGAAAAAGACGGTTCGGTTAGATTTTGTGTCGACTACCGGCGACTGAACAAAATTACACGTGAAGATGTACCCTCTTCCCCGCATTGACGACGCTATCGATTGCCTACAAGGTGCCGAATTCTTTTTTCGCTGGACTTATGTTCAGGTTACTGGCAGGTTCCGATGGAGAGAGTGTGACCGTCCCAAAACAGCGTTCGTTACGGCCGGATGGCCTATACGAATTCATGGTTATGCCATTCGGTCTGTGCAATGCACCTGCAACGTTTGAGCGAATGATGGACAGCATTTTACGCGGCCTTAATGGCAGATATGCTTATGTTACCTCGATGATGTTATCGTATTTTCGCCTGATTTTCCTACCCCACGTCGACCGTCTGCGCACACACATTCTCAGTGTCTTACCAAGGCAAACCTCCAGCTTCACCTAAAGAAGTGCCGCTTTGGGGCTCGCCAACTTACTATACTTGGTCATGTTGCATCAAAGGATGGAATTTGCCCCGGCCCAGACAAACTTCGAGCCGTAGCCGACTTTCCGAAAGCCGACTTCACTCAAAACTTAGGAGCTTCATTGGCTTGTGCTCGTATTTTTGTCGTTTCGTCCACAACTTTGCAAAATAATAGCCCCACTTACACAACACAACTACTGAACGGTCAGCTAATCGTCTCTAACTGGACCACGGCATGCGACGAAGCTTTCCTTACACTGCGGCGCGCCTACTTACGTCCCCCACCGATTTTACGCCATTACGACAAATTGCCCCCACTGAAGTGCACACATGCCAGTGGCGTTGGGTCTCGGAGCAGTACTCGCGCCACGAAAGCCCGGTATTCCAGAGTACGTCGTCGCATACGCAAGCCGCGCACTCACAAAGCGCAGATGAACTACTCCGTAACTGAAAAGAATGCCTCGCAATCGTTTGGGCGTTAAGCAAGTTTCGTCTTTACTTGTACGGACAGAGTTTCGACGTTGTGACCGATCACCACGCCTTTGTTGGTTGGCGTAGCTAAAAGATCCTTCAGTCGCCTTGGACGTTGGGCTCTTCGCCTACAAGAATTGGACATTCGTCGTCTACACTCAGGACGAAAACACTCTGATGCGGACGCGCTCTCACGATCACCAGTGAGATACACCGCAGACCTGCATTCGGACAACAACTTCTCCATCGCTCCCATTTCCGTCACAAGCATGTCATCTGAACAGCGGAAAGACCCATGGATAACATCTCTCCTTAACATTCTTTCCGACTCTTCAGCGTCTGCGTACCCACGCGCTCTTCGCCCACCAGCCAAACATTTCGCGATACGGGACGCGCAACTATAACGCAGAAACTACCACGCGATGGTCGTAAATGGCTCTTGGTTACACCACAAACCACATGCGATCTGATGTCTGTGCGTATTTCCATGCCGACCCACAATATGCTCACGCTGGTGTTTAAAACATATCAGCGGATCCGCCATTACTACTGGCGTGGTATGTACACTTTTGTACGAAAATACATTCGGTCTTGTTCATTATGCCAACAACGAAAGACAGCTGCCCATTCACCCGGATTATTACAGCCTCTACCGTGTCCGGCGCGCCCTTTCGACCGCATTGGTATCGATCTATATGGCCCCTTTATTACACTGCCCCTGGAAATCGATGGATCATTGTCGCCGTCGACCATCTGACGAGGTATGCTGAAACAGCTCCACTACCTACGGCAGGTGCACGTGACGTCACCATTTCGTTTTGCGACGCTTCGTACTGCGTCACGGGGCACCACGTGAACTACTAAGTGATCGAGGGCGTGTCTATTTATCCGAAGTTTACAACACTCCTTCATGCATGCCGCACGGTGCACCGCACCTCTACGCCTACCACCCGCAGACCAACGGTCTAACTGAGCGCTTCAACCGAACGCTAGGAGATGCTCGCCATGTATGTCAATTCAGACCAATCAAACTGGGATGTATTCTCCCATTTGTGACCTATGCGTACAACAACCGCGACGCATGTCAACCCACAGGCTTCTCGCCTTTCTTTCTTCTATATGGGCGTGAGCCCTGCTCCACCCTTTGAACACCGTTTTGCCGTATCGTCCCGACGTCTCAGAGTTCAGCCCTCTTTCTGAAATTTTGGCACCACGCTGAAGAGTGTCGTCAGTTGGCCGATCATTCACCTCGGACAAGGCAAGCATTCGAAAAAGACCGCCCTACTACCGCGACCAGCAAGTCGAGACTTTTGCCATGGGCTCTGTTGTCTGGCTTCGACTGCCCTTCCACTCCCCAGGTCTGCCGCTAAGTTTGCCCCCAAGTTTCACACGGTCCTTATCGCATCGTCAAACGTCGATCTCCAGTCCATACGTGATCGAGCCGATCACGCCATCTACAGACAGGCGATGCCTTGGTCGTGAGACTGTCCACGTTGAATCGTCTCAAGCAATATCACGACCCACTCATAATCTCGTCACCTTGACTTGCCAGGATGGCTCGTCTTCGTCGGCGGGGTATTGTAGAGAGGAAAAAGAATATGTGCCACAGTGGGTCATGCCTTTAAGAAGAGGAGCCAAGCGCGAGCGTTTGCCCCGATTGCTGTGATTCCTGAGTCCGTTGCTGCCGCCCGCTTTCGGGCATTAATAGACCTACTGTTCAAGTGCTACTTGTGCCAATAAACCCCCGTTTCACTAGGAATACTACAATGAACGCCGGGTGCCACTTTAAGATTTCGCTTCTAAATGGTTGAGTGGAAACCTCTATCGGTTGAAAAGGTATCCGGTTGGTAGAAGGTGGGCTCTTTACGGCTCTGCAGGGCTCACAAACGCGTAAGTATAGTGGCTACACATTACGACCTACGACTAGGACTACTACGATCAACCAACGGGTGCTGCCTTTAAGGAGCTTCGCCTCTAAAATATTGAGTGGAAACCTCGATCGGTTGAAATGGTAACCGGCTTGTAGAGAAGATGGCTCTTTACGACACTAGGAGGGCTCACAAACGGGTAAGTATACAGGTTCACAATACGACTTACGACTAGGACTTCTGCGATGAACAAATGGGTGCCGCTTTAAGGAGCTTCGGCCTAAAAGGTTGAGTGGAACCTCGATCGGTGAAAAAGGTATCCAGCGGGTAGAGAAGATGGCTCTTTAAAGCGCTGGCAGGGCTCAAAAACATGTAAGTGTACTGGTTACACCCTAACGACGACGACGCGACTACTGCGATGAACAAATGGGCGCCGTTTTTAAGGAGCTTCGGGCCCTAAAAGGTTGAATGGAACCTCGATCGGGTGTGAAAAGGTATTTGGCTGGTAGAGAAGGTGGCTCTTTACTGCTCTGGCAGGGTTCACAAACGCGTAATTATGTGGTTACACACTACGAACTACGACTAGACTACTACGAAGAACCAACGGGGGCTGCTTTAAGGAGCTTCGCCTCTAAAGATGTTTGAGTGGATACCTCGATCGGTTGAAATGGTATCCGGCTTGTAGACAAGATGGCTCTTTACAGCACTGGGGATGGGCTCACAAACGGGTAATTATACAGGTTACACAATACGACTACACTAGGAATACTACAATGAATGAAACGGCCCGCTTTAAGGAGCTTCGCCCCTAAAAGGTTGAGTGGTAACCTCGATTGGTTGAAAGGGTATCCGGCCGGTAGAGAATATTGCTCTTTACGGCGCAACCAGAGCTCACAAACGGGTAAGTATACTAGTTGCACAGTACGACTACGACTAGCACTACTACAATGAACGAACGTGCGCCGCTTTAAGGAGCTTCGCCCATAAAAGATTGAGTGGAAACATCTATCAGGTTGAAAAGGTATCCGGCTTGTAGAGAAGATGGCTCTTTAAAGCGCTGGGATTGCTCACAAACGGGTAAGTATACAGGTTACACAATACGACTATGACTAGGACTACTACAATGAATGAACGGGTGCCGCTTTAAGGAGCTTCGCCCCTAAAAGGTTGAGTGGAAACCTTGATCGGTTGAAAAGGTAATCAAGGTCGTAGAGAAGATGGCTTTTTACGGCCCTGGGAGGGCTCACAAACGGGTAAGTATACTAATTTCACCACTACGGACTATGACTAGGACTACAACGGTGAACGAACGGGTGCCGCTTTAAGAAGCTTCGCCCTTAGATCGTTGAGTAGAAACAACGATCGGATAAAAAGGTATCCAGCTCGTAGAGAAGATGGCTCTTTACGGCTCCGGCAGGGCTCACAAACAGGTAAGTGTACTGGTTACACACTATGACTAGGACTACTACAATGAACGAACGAGTGCCGCTTTAAAGAGTTTGCTTCTAAAAGGTTGAGTGGAAACCTCGATCGGTTGAAAAGGTATACGGCTGGTAGAGAAGATGGCTCTTTACGGCAATGGAAGGGCTCACAAACAGTAAGTATACTAGTTGCACACTTCGACTACGACTAGGACTACTACGATGAAAGAACGGGTGCCGCATTAAAGAGCTTCACCCCTTAAAGGTTGAGTAGAAACATCGATCGGTTGAATAGGTATCCGGCTCGTAGAGAAGATGGCTTTTTACGGCACCGGCAGTGCACACAACGGGTAAGTATACTGGTTACACACTACGACTACGACTTCGACTACTCTGATGATTGAACGGGAGCCGTTTTTAAGGAGCTTTACCCCTAAATTTTTGAGTGGAAACCTCGAACGGTTGAAAAGGTATCCGGCTCGTAGAGAAGATGGCTTTTTACGGCACCGGCAGTGCACACAAACGGGTAAGTATACTGGTTACACACTACGACTACGACTTCGACTACTCTGATGATTGAACGGGAGCCGTTTTGGGGAGCTTTACCCCTACATTTTTGAGTGGAAACCTCGAACGGTTGAAAAGGTATCTGGCTCTTAGAGAAGATGGCTCTTTCCGGCACTGGCAGAGCTCACAAACGGGTAAGTATACTGGCTACACACTACGACTACGACTAGACTACTACAATGAACGAACGGGTGCCGCTTTAAGGAGCTTCGCCTCTAAAAGGTTGAGTGAAAACCTCGATCGGTTGAAAAAGTTTCCAGCTGGTAGAGAAGATGGCTCTTTACGGAGCTGAGAGGGCTCACAAAATGTAAGTATACTAGTTGCACACTACGACTAGGACTAGGACTACTACGATGAACGAACGGGTGCCGCTTTAAGGAGCTTCGCCCCTAAAATGTTGAGTAGAAACATCGGTCGGTTGAAAGGTATCCAGCTCGTAGAGAAGATGGCTCTTTACGGCTCCGGCAGGGCTCACAAACAGGTAAGTATACTGGTTACACACTAGGACTACGACTAGGACTACTACAATGAACGAACAGGTGCCGCTTTAATGAGCTTCACTCCTGAAAGGTTGAGGGGAAACATCGATCGGTTGAAAACGTATCCGGCTTGTAGAGAAGATGGCTCTTTAAAGCGCTGGCAAGGCTCCCAAACGGGCAAGTGTACTAGTTACAGACTACGACTAGGACTACTACAATGAACGAACGAGTGCCGCTTTAAAGAGTTCGCTTCTAAAAGGTTGAGTGGAAACCTCGATCGGTTGAAAAAGTATCCGGCTGGTAGAGAAGATGGCTCTTTACGGTGCTTGCAGGGCTCCCAAACGGGTAAGTATACTACCTACACACAACGGCTACGACTAGGACTACTATGAAGAACCAACGGGGGCTGCTTTAAGGAGCTTCGCCTCTAAAATGTTGAGTGGATACCTCGATCGGTTGAAATGGTATCCGGCTTGTAGAGAAGATGGCTCTTTACAGCACTGGGAGGGCTCACAAACGGGTAAGTATACAGGTTACACAATACGACTACAACTAGGACTACTACAATGAATGAACGGCCCGCTTTAAGGAGCTTCGCCCCTAAAAGGTTGAGTGGTAACCTCGATCGGTTGAAAGAGTATCCGGCCGGTAGAGAATATGGCTCTTTACGGCGCAACCAGAGAGAGAGAGAGAGAGAGAGAAAAGTTTATTTGCGCATAACGCGGAGCATTCCAAATGGTCGGGCCCCTATTCCAGGGCTCCGCTGGCCCTAGCCATAATCTCTACCCGTTGGACCAGCCAGCGCTGATCAACAATGGCCGAGCTGGACAGCAGCGCCTCCCATTGTTCCTCTGTGTTGTTCATGTTGTGGTGTTCTTCATTGTGATGCGTACACTCCCACGTGATGTGAAACAGAGTTGGTGTGGCCCCACACCACGGACATATATCTTTGTATGCTGTGTGGTAGAATACATGCAGCCTGTGTAAGTTCGTGTATGTGTTTGTTTGGATTCTGCGTAATGCCACCGATTCCATTGCTGTAAGTTTCTTATGCGGTGCTGGATACACTTTTCTATTGTCCCTGTAATACTGAAGAATTGCACCAAAGTTAGGGTCTAGGGGCGTTGGATCATCTATTGCAGTGTGCAAGGAAGCTCGGTAATCTGTGAAGCCTCGAGCCGCCTCATCCGCAAACTGGTTCCCGGTGACGCCCTCGTGCCCCGGCGCCCAGATAATGGTTTGGGTGTATTCAATTGGGAAGTCCTTGTGAGCTTTGGTTAGAACTTGGAAGGCCTTCATACATATTCTACCTTTTTCGTAATTTCTACATGCAGCCTGCGAGTCTGTGACTATTGTCATTGGGGTTTTTCGCTCCCTGCCCTCCTTGATTGCCAACGCGATCGCTATCTCCTCCGCTTCTGTGATAGAGGCTTGGGCTATGGAGGCACAACTTGTGACGTTTCCTTTTCGGTCTGTGACCACGGCCACCATGTTCTTTGCATTTACCTGATATGTTGCAGCGTCAGTAAATCTCGCCGTATTCATATATTTTGTCTGTTTATCTATGTAAGCGGCTCTTGCTTTACGTCTTCCAGCATGTAAAACTGGGTCCATGTTCTTCGGTAGGGGGCATATTTTGTACCAGGCTTTGACTGAGCACGACAATTCCTTAGCTCTTCCACGTGCCTGTACTTGTTCGCTGAGGCCGATCCTCTGAAGAAGTTTTCTGCCGGTTGTCGTCTGTAGCAGGCGGTTAATCTGGGTGGTTACTTGTGCCTCAGCCAACTCATCAAATGTATTGTGAAGTCCGAGCGCTAATAGCTTCGCAGTTGAAGTGCTTTGTGGTAGTCGCAGAGCTGCTTTATACGCCATCCTTATTATTTTGTCTGCTTTTTCTTTCTCCTCTCTATTCATGTTGTGGTAGGGTAGCGAGTATGTTAGTCTGCTGATGACTAAGCTCTTTACCAAACGAAGCACGTCTTGTTCTTTCAGTCCAGCACGATTGTTCGTTATTCGAACTATCATACGAACAATTTGTTGAACTGTTCGTTTAAGCATATTCAGTGTGTGGAGACATCGTTGATTGGACTGTAACCACATCCCTAAGATCCGAACAGTTGTTTTCTCTGGTATAATATTGCCGTCTAGCTTGACCTCAAGGTGGAGGCTTGGGTCTGTCCTTTGTTTTTTACTCTTGGAGAACCGAATGAGTTCCGATTTGTCTGCTGAGCACTGAAGCCCCCTTTCTTTAGTGTAATCTTCGATAGTTTTAGCTGCCAGTTGAAGCCGCTCTTCTTTTTCCGCCAAGCTACCCTTGGTTGTCCATACAGTGATGTCATCCGCATAGAAGGAGTGTCGGATGTCGGGAATACCTTCCAGTTTTTTGGCTAGACCAATCATGGCTATGTTGAAAAGCGTAGGCGAGATCACAGCGCCTTGTGGTGTGCCTTTGCTCGGTGGGTGGAAGACATTGGATTCGTGTTCTCCTAATCTGATAACAGCGGTTCTTTTAGTAAGGAAGTTCTGTACATATTTGTACGTCCTTTGACCGCAGTTTGTCGCTGCTAGCCCATCTAATATGGCCTTATGGCTTACGTTGTCAAAAGCGCGTTTTATGTCGATGGCCATGACAATGTTTTCTCCTGCTTTTCGAACATTTGTTAGTACTTCCTCCTTTAAAAGCAGAAGGATGTCCTGTGTCGAAAGGTTCGAGCGGAAACCAAACATGGTGTTTGGCAACAAGTTATTTTGTTCAAGGTGCCGTTGAAGTCTGGCATTTATTAATCTCTCAAACACTTTGCCTAAGCACGAGGTAAGAGAGATTGGCCTGAGGTTTTCTATTGCCAATTTCTTTCCTGGTTTGGGTATCATAATGATTACAGCATGCTTCCATTGTTGTGGTATAGTGCCATTCACCCAGTGTTTGTTAATGAAGTTTAGAAGCGCTGTTATGGCTTCGTCATTCATGTTGCGAATAATGGCGTTGGTGATTTAGTCCGCCCCAGGCGCTGTGTTGCGTTTCATGCTGACGATTGCCGCTCTGACCTCGGCATGCGTAAAAGATGCATTCAGTTCTGAGTTTGGGAGCCCAGTGTATTTAGCCTGGTAAGGGGCTGTGATGGCTCGGGCGCCGAAACACTTAATATAGATGTCTTGAAGCAGGTCATCTCTTGTGCCAGGATATGTATGCAATAATCTTTCTAAAGATTTTTGTCCTTCGCGTTTAGTTTTCAGAGGGTCAATCATGGCTCTTAGGATATTCCATGTCTTTGCTGTTCCTAGGGTTTCATTTAGTGAATCGCAAAATTGTTCCCAGTTGGCTGTCGCGAGTTGATTAGCGTACTGTTCGGCTTGCTGCGTTATTTCTTCAATTTTCGCTTTGAGTTTCTTATTTCGCTTTTGCCTTTTCCATCTTTTAGTGAGGTTTCTTCTTGCTTCCCACAGGTGGAGAAGGTGAGCGTCTACTTCAGGGGTATCATCTGTTCAGGTGACAGTTTTGGTGTACATTTGCTTTTCATTTCGAATTACTTTGCACCACTCGTCCAAGTCGTCTATGGCGGTCACGTGCGCTTTTAGCGCTTTTCTATATGCGTGCCAGTCTGTAATTTTGGCTTTGCCGATGTGTTTGCGGATTCGGCCGGTGCGGATTGTGGTGCTTAGTATGTAATGATCACTTCCCAGGTTTTCAAGGGTGTTGTACCAGTCCACGCTGTAGCAGTTTTGTACTATCGTCAAGTCCGGACTTGTGTCCATGGATATGCTGTTGCCTATCCTCGTTGGTATTGCAGGGTCAGTTAACAGAGTCATTTCCAGTTTCTCTATTTGTCTTGCGATATTCTTGCCTTTGGTGTCTTGCATCTTATATCCCCAGCTTGCATGCCTGGCATTAAAATCCCCAACTATGATTAATGAATTCCCTTTCGCCAGTTTTGCTGTCTCTTGAAAGAGCTTGTCGAACGTTGCTCTCTTTTGTCTTGGGGGACTATAGATATTAAGTATGAAGGCGCTCTTTCCATGGCTTCCTTTGTAGATTATTTCTGTTATGATATGCGGAATATCCGCCTCTTCAATGGGCTGATGACATATTGCTGTAATTGAGTTATCGACTAATGTAGCAACTTTCCATTCTGCGTCCCCGGTACTATAAGTTTCGTAGCCCCGTAATTTTGGTTGTGTTCCGGCTTCCTGGACTGCTATGACAGCAGGTGGCTTTTGTTGCGACGCCACTAGCTGCAACAGTTGCCCTCTTTTCCGCCGGAAACCACGGCAGTTCCACTGCCATATTTCGCACTTTTCTGAACGGCGCAACCAGAGCTCACAAACAGGTAAGTATACTAGTTGCACACTACGACTACGACTAGCACTACTACAATGAACGAACGTGCGCCGCTTTAAGGTGCTTCGCCCATAAAAGATTGAGTAGAAACATCTATCAGGTTGAAAAGGTATCCGGCTTGTAGAGAAGATGGCTCTTTAAAGCGCTGGGATGGCTCACAAACGGGTAAGTATACAGGTTACACAATACGACTATGACTAGGACTACTACAATGAATGAACGGGTGCCGTTTTAAGGAGCTTCGCCCTTAGAACGTTGAGTAAAAACCTCGACCGGTTGAAAAGGTATCCGGCTCTTAGAGAAGATGGCTCTTTCCGGCACTGGCAGGGCTCACAAACAGGTAAGTATACTGGTTACACACTAGAACTACGACTAGGACTACTACAATGAACGAACAGGTGCCGCTTTAATGATCTTCGCTCCTAAAAGGTTGAGTGGAAACATCGATCGGTTGAAAACGTATCCGGCTTGTAGAGAAGATGGCTCGTTAAAGCGCTGGCAAGGCTCCCAAACGAGCAAGTGTACTAGTTACACACTACTACTAGGACTACTACAATGAACGAACGAGTGCCGCTTTAAAGAGTTCGCTTCTAAAAGGTTGAGTGGAAACCTCGATCGGTTGAAAAAGTATCCGGCTGGTAGAGAAAATGGCTCTTTACGGTGCTTGCAGGGCTCAAAAACGGGTAAGTATACTACCTACACACAACGGCTACGAGTAGGACTACTACGATGAACCAACGGGTGCCGCTTTAAGGAGCTTCGCCTCTAAAATATTGAGTGGAAACCTCGATCGGTTGAAATGATACCCGGCTTGTAGAGAAGATGGCTCTTTACAGCACTGGGAGGGCTCACAAACGGGTAAGTATACAGGTTACACAATACGACTACAACTAGGACTACTACAATGAATGAACGGCCCGCTTTAAGGAGCTTCGCTCCTGAAAGGTTGAGTGGTAACCTCGATCGGTTGAAAGGGTATCCGGCCGGTAGAGAATATGGCTCTTTACGGCGCAACCAGAGCTCACAAACGGGTAAGTATACTAGTTGCACACTACGACTACGACTAGCACTACTACAATGAACGAACGAGTGCCGCTTTAAAGAGTTCGCTTCTAAAAGGTTGAGTGGAAACCTCGATCGGTTGAAAAGGTATCCAGCTGGGAAAGAAGATGGCTCTTTACGGCGCTGGAAGGGCTCACTAACGGGTAAGTATACTAGTTGCACACTACGACTACGACTTGGACAAAGACAATGAACGAACGGGTGCCGCTTTAAGGAACTTTGCCCCTAATAGGTTGAGTGGAAACCTCGATCAGTTGAAAAGGTATCCGGCTGGTAGAGAAGATGGTTCGTTACGGTGTTGGAAGGGCTCACAAACGGGTAAGTATACTAGTTGCCCACTTCGACTACGACTAGGACTACTACGATGAAAGAACGGGTGCCGCTTTAAGGAGCTTCGCCCCTAAAAGGTTGAGTAGAAACATCGATCGGTTGAATAGGTATCCGCCTGGTAGAGAAAATGGCTCTTTATGGTACTGGCAGGCCTCACAAATGGCTAAGTGAACTGGTTGCACACTACGACTAGGACTACTACGATGAACGAACGGGTGTCGCTTTTAAGAGTTCGCTCCTAATAGGTTGAGTGGAAACCTCGATCGGTTGAAAAGGTATCGAGCTTGTAGAGAAGATGACTTTTTACGGCCTTGGAGGGCTCACAAACGGGTAAGTATACTAGTTTCACACTACGACTACGACTAGGACTACAACGGTGAACGAACGGGTGCCGCTTTGAGGAGCTTCGCCCTTAGAAGGTTGAGTAGAAACAACGATCGGTTGAAAAGGTATCCGGCTGGTAGAGAAGATGACTCTTTACGGCACCGGCAGGGCTCAAAAACGGGTAAGTCTACTGGTTACGCCCTACGACGACGACTCGGACTACTGCGATGAAAGAACGAGTGCCGCTTTAAGTAGCTTCGCCCCTGAAGGTTGAGTAGAAACATCGATCGGTTGAATAGGTATCTGGCTCGTAGAGAAGATGGCTCTTTACGGCACCGGCAGTGCACACAAACGGGTGAATATACTGGTTACACACTACGACTACGACGTTGACTACTCTGATGATTGAACGGGTGCCATTTGAAGAGCTTTACCCCTAAATTGTTGAGTGGAAACCTCGACCGGATGAAAAAGTATCCGGCTGGAAGAGAAGATGGCTCTTTACGGTGCTTGCAGGGCTCACAAACAGGTAAGTATACTACCTACACACAATGGCTACGAATAGGACTACTACGATGAACCGACGGGTGCCGCTTTAAGGAGCTTCGCCTCTAAAATGTTGAGTGGAAACTCGATCGGTTGAAATGGGTATCTGCCTTGTAGAGAAGATGGCTCTTTACGGGCACTGGGAGGGCTCACATACGGTAAGTATACAGGTTACACAATACGACTACGACTAGGACAACTACAATTAATGACGGGTGCCGCTTTAAGGAGCTTCGCCCCTAAAAGGTTGAGTGGTAACCTCGATCGGTTGAAAGGGTATCCGGTCGGTAGAGACGATGGCTCTTTACGGCATTGACAGAGCTCACAAACGGGTAAGTATACTAGTTGCACACTATGACCACGACTAGCACTACTACAATGAACGAACGTGTGCCCCTTCAAGGAGCTTCGCCCCTAAAAGATTGA
>WOVY01015800.1:0-23885 GCA_013436015.1 Rhipicephalus annulatus
CTTTACTTAATATGTAGATCAAATTTAATATGGCAAGAAAAAGCGGTACTTCGAAATTTTTCACTCAAATAACAACCGCACGACATTCTGCGAAATTCTGAAGATACCCACGTGACCACTACTTTTTTTCTCTTCAAAACATTTCTGCAAATATCTATTTTCAGTAGAGTAAATTACCATCATTTTTTAAACTATACATCTGTGATGGTCGCAGGCAGTATGGTTTGTATGTTTGGTGTAGAATAGCCCAGTGCGAAAAACAACAAATGTCGGAGCATCCTTTGACGCTCGGGCAATTTCGAAAGCATTTGTTTGTTAACAGCAATTAAGTCAAGTCCTCGTCTTTATGCTTAGGCCCAGAAACAAAACACAAGTAACCAAAGTAGTCCTAGGAGTCATGCAGTCTCGCTGTTCCAAGGCTTGTGGAGCCTAATTTAGTGCAAGCTTCACCATTTTTAAAACTTCAAATTCAACCAACAGGTTTTGGAGGCACAGTGCATTTTCAGCTAACTTGTTTCACACCAGTTACTTGGATAAAAAGCGGAAAGTAGAGGTAAAAATACCATTTAATGGCATTGTAAGTAATAACAAAAAGGACTGCCTTCTTTTTGTGTGATGCTTTGCCTGAACGCTGTGATTTTTGTGGTATAGTTCATTGTCTAGTGAAAATAGGTCTTAAACTAACATTAGCCATGTTGAGGTCGATTTCTTGGTTATAGTAATAGTAGCCATATTAAAAATTATGACTTCAAACTTGATTGTTTTTTTGAAGATTTTTTCTTGCATAATGATATTTCAGAGTCTTAGTCAATTTTGTTATAAAACGTAATGTCATAATAGGGTTACGTTTTGTAGAGTCGTTCAGTTCTACCTTACCTTTTACATTCCTAATAGAGCAGTTATTTTCAATATCGGTATTTAAAATGGAATGAGCATGCTGTATGTAGTAAGGTGTAAGCACTTACAGATAGCACATGCACCCGACTTTTATGTTGGCAGTTTGTTTCTGTTATTATTGATTTGTATGTGGGGTTTCACGTCCGAAAACCACTATATAATTAGGAGAGACGCCGTAGTGGAGAGCACTGGAAACTTCGACCACTTGGGGTTCTTTACCGTACACCAAATTTGAGCACACGTGCCTACAGCATTTCTGCCTCCATCGGAAATGGAGCCGGGATTCGATATCGCGATCTGCGGGTCAGCAGCCGAATTTCTGTTACTCTTGCTCCCCTATATGTGTGCAGTTCGGTTATAGTTATCTGGCTTGCACAGATTTTTAATGGCACCTGCCTGGTCCCTGCTTGCTTTCATGGTGATTTTAACCTTCATAAGTTGCATAGATTTAACTCTCAAAATTGTTCAAGATGCCAATCTTGTGCACAAACTGTATAGCATAAAGGCGGCAGATGTACATGCACGCACTAATAAATGTACATTGAGAGCTTTCACTAGCAGTTCCTAAAGTTTTACTGTGCAGGAAGCATTGAAATCATAATTTCATAAGGACATATTAATCGATTATCTCTATCATTGAAAATCGTGACAACCTAGTTATTTTCACTGTGATAAGCATGCTGTTTTCTTTGATGTAGCAGAACCTATTTATACACTCATTCCTTCTATTATTCACATATGGATAACATGAAGGATTGTGTGTCTTACAATTTCAGCTTATTCTGTGTGTTATATTTCTTGTGCATGTGAACTAATGTGCTAACATGTGTCTCTGACATTATTTGTGCCAATTATTTTCATTTCCAGGTGCCTATGAAGGACACTTAAGTTTCATGGCAGTGACCTTCCAAATTTACAGTGGTGCCGGAGCCTCAAGCAGCATTTCGCCGATCTCCACTAGGCGTCATGAGATAAACACAGCGCCACACTTTCACAGTGCTATGATTATTATTTATGTTTAAACATTTCATTCTAAAATTGCTGTTACATTGTGTTTTGTGCCACCATCCTGTGGCTTAGGTGGAGCTCGTGAAATTACGGTGCAGTCACCTCATTTGTGTACCATCAACACTGCAATTTCACTATTCACAGCTGGAGCATACAGACAAATAAAAAAATATATTGATTGTAGCAGGGCTGATGTGTATATTAATTCTTCTCTATTGATAGTAATAACTTTATAAGTTCTTTAAGTCTAGCATAGAACACTGCATTAATGTGTTGCAATGTAACCACCATTTATGATTGCTAGCATGTTAATTTAGTAGTTTTGTAATGTATTTTATTAAAAAGGCATCGTGATTATTCAATCCCTCATCATGCACCTTTAAGAAATATTGTGATTTGTACACAGTATTGCATGTACTCAAGATGTGGACGTCTATTCAATTTACACATTATATTGCTTTGCACTAGATTCAGACGTAACATGCACACATTTCAGTAATTTCTGCATGATACATCCTTCCGTAAGATGCGGAGTCCGCATCCTACGTCTTATGCGGAGTCCGCAACATACGTCTTATGCGGAGTCCGCATCATATGTCTTCCATATTCCAATAATTCCGTACTCGAGGTCTCCGCATCTTACGGAACGTTTCAGTAGGGTATCTATCTATCTATCTATCTATTTATCTATCCATCTATCTATCTTGCGCACCTAAGCGTGGGTGCTCTCATAATCATATACTTAACTTTCCTGGGCCAACATTAGTATGGGAAATAAGAGGCTCTCACATCACAACAACTACAAATGCTCTTCATAATATAAGATAGAAGGTGACACAGGTATTTTAGATGAAGAATGGCTTTCGATTTCTTCTCTGAACATCGAAAGCTCGTTTATAAAACCTAATACACAAATAATATCAGAATAAAGAATGGTTGTAGCATTGATATTTGGCACAGGCAGGAACGCATGCGAATGGAGAAAAGGAAAAGTGTGGTTGTTGTTCGCGCTCACTCCGCTTGACAACTGGTCACTTTAGGCTGTGCGTTTTCCCCAGTAAGCGTGTCTTCCGCTCATCGCTAAAGCGTACCATCAAGTGGTGGTGAGAGCTGAACCCCTTTCCCATCCAGGAACACCGCGACAAACTATTCCTTCGTCATGAACGATACCCACCGACGCTGCACAGGAGATCGCTCCTACATTCCCACCTGCCCGCTGTCCCGGCGTTCCGAGAGAGCGAGATTTAGTCATCTTCAGCGGTACCTATGAGCAAGACATTGAGGACTGGCTTTTTTGTTCGAGTGAGTAAGCGTCAATAATAGCTGGGACAAAAGTGACAAATTTAGCCGCGTTCACTTTTACCTCAGTGGAGTAGCGGAACTGTGGTTCAACAACCACAAACTAAGCTTACCGACTGGGCCACTTTCAAGACCACTTTTCAAGACGTGTTTGGCCGCCCGACAGTGCACAAGCTCCGTGCAGACCAGTGCTTGCAGGATCACGCACTACTGTCTGAGGAAGGTTCCACGTCCTACATTGATGACGTCACAGGCCTCTGCCGTCACTTAAATCTTGGTATGTCGGAAATTACCTAAGTAAAACTCATTAGGAAGGGCATCTACGACAATGCCTTTCACAAGCTGGTGGCGAAAGACGCGCAAACAGTTGCGGAAGTTATCCAACACTGCCAAAGTTACGATGAGTTTCGCCGCATTTCAACGCGACGCCCTACTTTCAACACGACCAGCGTGTCAGCATTGGCCATTGGGGCGACCTCTCCCAAACATACGGTATTGACACCGCAAATCCAACAATTCACCCGAGAGGAAGTGGCCCGCCAGTTGTCCCTTGCGCACTTCCTTCCCAGCATTACTCATGGGCTGACCTCGTCGCTGGGCCAAACCCTCGAAGAGCAAATCTGCGAGGACTTTCACTCACGTACCAGCCACCACCTGTGTACGCTCTCCTGACTGAAGCTGACGTCGCGCGAAGGCAGGCACATGCGCCTTCAAACGTCGACTCAGCCCACCAAATGAACGCCTTTTTACGCAACACGCGCACTGGTAGGCTCGCATGTTCCCATTTACCGCCGTCCTTCAACGCTTCCCAACAAGCCTTGGCAGACGCATATATTACTAATGTCGGCCTGACCATGTTGAGCGGTTCTGTCGCCGACCCATCCCTCATTCAGGTACCATTGACTAAACTCATGGCTACGCCCACACAGGACTACCACAGACACTGCCCCTCCATGCTGCTTAGGACACTTCTTCACGGAGCCACCGCACCTTCAAACCACGCCGATCGCCTTCCCCAAGCCGACGTTCACTTTCACCGATGCTTCGGAGTGCACCACCTGCCAATTATGGAAAACTGACTATCGCAGTTCTGGAGGCACACTGCAAACAAAAAAGACACCATAAGGGCGTTTTTAAGCAGGTTATGTGCGCTTTTTTCACCCCATCCCAAAATACGAACTCTCTTGAAAGAGCATAAAATGGGCTTAAACTATTGTTTTACCATGATCATCGAAAATTGGAGAGTATGGAAGTTAAACCAGTCTGAAATGGGAGTGGCTGTAAATAAAATGAAAAAGAAATTGACATGGGTTAAAAGGGTGTATCTCAGTACGCCCGATTGGGCAAGAAAAAACAAGCGAAAAGGATCGTTCTAAGCCTCAGCGTCAACGTCCCAAAAGTTATTTCAGTAGGCAGGTTTGAAATAGCCCGCGCCGCGCCAACGCTCTTCAAAGTGTTCATAAACCGCGCCTTACGATCTGGCGTATCAAGAACGACACGCACGCCGGCGAAAAAAGTGGTCCGGACTATGCCATCTTGTGTACTTCGGAGCGCAGGAGAGTGCGTCGCTTCTGTACTACCTTCTGTTCTTCGTGGCAGCCAAGGGCGGCCGGGATTAAGTCGCCGGTGCTGCCTAATTTTGAAGCCGAGGACACACGGTAAGTAAATCTGATTGAACTTTTTCAGCTATTAATTCGTATGTGTGCGTGCTACGGCAACCCATTCAGTTGTTATAAGCTCACGCTGGGTTCAAATTCGATATTTGTTCTCTCCGGAGTGAAAGCAACAAAAGTCACCGGAAATTCACTCGCCTCACCGCCTAAGCCGCCGGAAACCTGCGCCGCCAAGCCGGATTGAAGATATTTTCCCGTCACGCGAAAGCGGACCCTCTTTTGATCCACGGCCAACTATCTAGAAACCATGCGATCACAATAGCCGGCCGCAGATGCAAAATTGCGGTGAAAGCGTCGGCGGTGGCAAGCAACGGCGATAATTGCCAGCTGCTCGTGCAGCTCGACGAAGCTTAACGGCCTCAACGAGGATGCGTTCGTTGAGATCCTGGTTTGCATTACGATCGCCGAGATTACTGGAAGTAGACGGTGCAGCCATGGTGCAGCTGCAGAGAGTCGGCATGCCCGAGCGTGTCCCGTTTTGTGCACAGGCGGCTGATTCCGGTGCCGCCGCAGCAGATGCATTCGCTCGTGCCGTTTTTTGCTGGCGTATATCTCCCCCAACAAAGTTTCAAAAACTGCGACCTGTGCCTTTACAGTACTTTGCGTGAAAAACCGGAATTCGGTACAGAACATAGCGCTCAGAAAGCAGGCAAACTCGAATTATTTCGCGAAATCAGCGGCGGCTGCATCATTCTCCGGGCCCATAACAAATTTGAACATTTCCGACGTGTGCAGACGTGATTTTCTGGCCGCTTTGGTGTATTCGTTTCACTTCTCAACAGGGGCGTAGTCAGGAGGCGGCACACACCGTGCCCATGCCCCCCCCCTTCTCAATTTTTTGTTTGTTGGCATATAGTGCAGCAAATAGCCAATTTAAAAGGGGTGCCCCCCTTTCTGCCACGAGTAAAAATTCTGGCTCGGCACTTATTTTTCATGTGTGAATGCGGCATGTGTGTTGCAAGCCCGTATACTCTTAATAGCGTCAATCGAGGAGAAGAAAAATTAAGAATGTCCATACATGCAAAGAGTGTGTGACGCAAATGTGAAGTTCTGTTGCCAAGGCCACCGTGGGTTACTCGTAACGCCACTTGAGATCATCAAAAACGTCGCATTGCTTTGGTGTGCTTTTATTTGGTGCTGTTAACGCTCGGTGTTTCGAGCCACGACTTATAGCATTCGGCGAGAAAGTTCTTCCACGCAGAGCGAACTTGCTTGAGTTGCTGCAGCGCGCAATCACTCATGATGCGTGCATTCAATATTATTCATCTGATTGAAATGAATCATGAGCAGTATGTTTTTTGCAAGTCCAAGTTTTATTTTGTTTTGTTTTGTTTTCTGAGAGAAATGTAGTAAGAGAGGCTGATCCATAGCTACGATTTGAAATATGCGTTGTAGGAGCATAGCGGCCGAAAGGTTGAGACGTCGTTCCATCTGTTTTTTCTTAACACATGTGAACCATTTATGTCAACAGTCAACACATCAGACCTAAATAAGCTTATTTAGTATCCAGTCAGTGAAGTGTAGTCAGCCTCTTCCTGGGCTTTTCTTCTCTGGCTCATGGGGAACATGAATTTAATTATTCGACCACAATTGGATTTTGCCCTATCGGGGCTAATTATGTTCGGTTAAATGAAGTGATACCATTATCGATTGTGCTTATATTTGATATATTTAACTTGACTCACCTCGTTTATTACAACCGTTACATGGATTAACATGAAAACAGCAAACGACATTGCCTATTTAAGAGTAGCTTAGTTTAATGTGCTTATATTTATTTATTTATTTATTTATTCAAAATACCTTACAGACCCAACAGGGCATTGTGTAAGGGGAGCATAAAAGGAATACATACATGAATTGGTACGGTTTTCATACAAACAATAACTTGAACTAAATGTCAATTATTATACGTCCTAACATTAATAACAATAAGAAAATAATACTATATTATTTAGTAAAAAATTGGCAATGAACATCAGGTAAGTATACGAGTGAGATAATGACATAAAACAAGCTAAAAAACAAGCACAAATTGTGAAAAGACTTTCCATTATTCAAAAGAAAACATCACTGAATAAAACCCAACAGAACTGAATGGCATGTTAGTATTCAAACCATCAAACAAAACAAGATTACAGCAAGAAAGAAAAAAAAATTGCCCGCAGCTTCCCTCGGGGGAACACTGAGGAGGATGCGGAGCATATAATTGGTTAACGGGGTGTTAAAGTGCGACTTACTTGGGTCGATGGCTAAATTGGTTAACGTGGTTGTGAAATGGGGTGTTAAATTGCGACTTACTTGGGTCGACGGCTAAATTGGTTAACGTGGTTGTAGGAGGGGGTGTTAAATGAGTGAACACGTACACACGTATGCGAAAGTACGGCGCTGGTCGAAGGGACGTCGATCATTGTGTTTGTGGATTCGTTGGAATTCATTTCACCGCGAACTTGGACGTCGACGCGCCGTACAAACCAACCGACGAGCGGCAACTGAGCGAGCGAGCGCCGACCTTAAGTATATATACAGCGCGACGGCGCATGTACTGTCAGCTGTTGAATGTTCTCGAAGGAGAAGCGCGCGCGTGGCACAGATGGCGACGGCGCATGCGCTGTCAGCTGTCGAATGTTCTCGAAGGAGAAGTGCGCGCGGCACAGATGGTGGGCGACGGCGCGACGGCGCATGCGCGCGCGTCAGCTGTCGAATGTTCGAGAAGCGGTGCGGACGGCGCACTACAAGGCGCGAGTATAAGATGCTTCCGCATCTAAAAAGCGAGATACTAGTAGTGAATAAATGCGTAGTTGCCGATTTTGGTATGAATAAAACGAGCAGTTATTTCTTCAAATGGGTGAAAAGAAGGTGCCGGAATTTTTCCCGAGTACGTTCTGCTACGATTTCATTTGGAAGGCTGTTCCACATGCGGATGACACGTGGGAGTGCAGATGTGTTAAAAATGTATGTTTTACCGCATATGCGTGTGAATGAAAGATGATTCTTTAGTCTTTTTGATGTGAAGGCAGATGTTAGCAATGTCATTGATAATGGCCTTGTTTCATGTACCTATTTATGGAATAATGAAAAGAGGTTTAGAACACGTCGGCTGCTCAAAAAGAAAGTGATGAGCTTTTTTAATTTGTGTTATGCTTGCGCTAAGACCGTAGTTTTGAGAGATGAATCTAGCGGCTCTATTCTGGATCGATCGCAGCATGTTAGGTAAATAGCTGTAATGAGGGCACCAAACTGCACAAGCGAGTTCTAGCTGAGGGCGAACAATTGTTACGTATATTTGTGGGCGTCTTACGTAGATTGCGGCGTATGTAGACTAATGATCGTGAAGCGTCACTGCAGATGTTGGTGATGTGTGTAGTCCAAGAAAGGTTAGATGTGAAGGTTACACCTAAATATTTAAAAAAGTCAACACTAGATACGGGATCGCCTTTAATAAAGTAAGAAAACTCGGAGTTAGAATCTTTGCGAGAGAAGGACATTACTTTACATTTACTTATAATAAGGGATATTAGCCAACTATTACACCAATTTCTGATGAGGTCGAGGTCATTTTGAATTATTACGTGATCACAAGTACTACTTATTGCTCGGTAACTCAGACAATCGTCTGCGAAAATGCGCACATGTGAGGATAAATTACTTGGTATGTGATTATATAAATAAGAAAATGTAGTGTACCAAGAACACTCCCTTGCGGCACACCAAAACAAACGTATGAAAGCGGGGATGAAAAATCATTAACAATGATGAATTGCTGCCGGTTAGTAAGAAAGTTCCGTGGCCATGACAGAGTCGATGAAGCTATACACAAAGAAGAGAGTTTAAAGATTAGGCGGCAGTGAGCTACACGCTCGAAAGCTTTGGAAAAATCCAGAAAAAGACAGTCAATTTTCAAGTTTTGATCTAAGTTATAATGTAGGTTAGTCGTGAGTTCAAAAAGCTGTGTTTAGCATAATAGAGCCTTTCTAAATCCACGTTGGTTTGGGAAGAAAATGTCATTCTGCTCTAAGTGATTGTAAATATGGGAGGCGAATATATGCTCAAGCATCTTACAGCAAATGGATGTCAAAGAAATAAGTCTGTAATTTTCAGGTGAGTTTTTATTGCCGTTTTTAAGCACGGGGATGACCTTTGCAATTTTTCTGTCACGTGGAAGCTGTCCTGTTGATAGTGATTGCTGAAAGATGTGACATCATATTTTACTCGAGGGTGAGGCTGTGCTTTTCAGTATCTTAGTGTAAATCTCGTGAACGCCTGCTGACGTGCACAGTTTAGGATTATTTACTATATATGCGATTCCGTCAACAGTGATTTCAATGGGCTGCAAAAAGGAATAGTCAAGATCGGCTACATCGGGGACGTTTGTATGATCTTCAGTGGAATAAACTGATGTAAAGGAAGTATTAAAAGCGCTAGGACCGTCTTGAACTGGAATAGGAATATGGTCGTCATTTTGCAAAGTTATTTTGTCATCGTGATGTTCTAGGCACACTTGTTTTCAAATATTTTTAGCGTTAGTGGTGATAAGTGACAGTAGATCATGAGAAAAATAATTATCACGGGTGGCGAGTATCGCGGAGCAGTAGCTATTCAACAAGTCTCTATAACTTTGCCACAAAGCAGCAGTTTGCGCGCGTTTAGCTACCGCGTACAATCTCTTTTTTATTTCTTAATCTGTTAAGTGATTTATTGAACCATGAATTTTGTTCATCATTTGTTATTTTGATCGTAGGAATATGTTCACTAACTATAAAGCTAACTTGTTTCTGAAGAGTGTCCAGTTCTCTTCGACGGATCGATTATGAAAACATGGTAAAAGTACGCTCTCAAAGAACGTGCATAATTCATCATTTATGACAATGTAATTACCTCCATTATAATCGCGAATTGTTTTTGTTTTAGCTCCAGCGAGACGAAATACTGGGCTTTTACAAGTTATAATATGCTACACTATGCTTGTGTAGTTTTTGCTACAGTTTGGCACAATAAGACAAGTTTAACTTGGGTTAATATGACAAGGGCAAGTTGGGCAGAAGAAATTTTTCCTATACCTGGCTTCATTGGGTTATGTGGTGCTTGCTATGCTTAGTTCGGCTAACTGGTGAAAAAAAAAGCTATGTGCTCAGCACTTGAATTGGCGCAACCTAAGCTGCTGCATGAAAGAGCGGCATAGATTTGACACAGCAAAGGAAAGCAACACTCGGTTGTCGTTTCGGCTATGAGCGCCGTAACTCCGTCAAAGTGCTGTGCAAGGCCACCTGATTACGACTGGACAGGCATGCACTCTACAGCAGGCAGTGTGCTTAGATGGCACGTCGATCCATCCTGCCAAGGAACCCCGTGGTCTGCACACTTTTACTTACGCCTGTACGTTTAAGACACGTAGCAAACTGTCCTAGGCTGCTGCTGCATTCAATAATGTCTTTATAATTATGTGAGCTCCTCATAGCAGCCTAAGCAGTGTAATAAGCACATGCAGCTGAAAACTGCATGTTCTTTGTTTGTTGGGGTCATAACTTATATATTTTTATCGTGTTTTTCAAAGTCACATTAATTTATTACTAGCTGGCATGCAACTTAATTGCTGCAACAAAATATAAAGGACGCTGAACTTTGGCACCTTTCAGAAAGAAGATGCAGACTCGGCCAAATATCGCTTGACCTATGGCTGTTCCCTTTTGTGGTAACGTATGCATCGTTTGTCTTGTGCCTACTGATCTTTCTTTTCATTTCCATTTAGCTGTGGCTATCATGAGTAGTTGCCCCGCCGCGGAGGTCTAGTGGCTAAGGAACTCAGCTGCTGACCCGCAGGTCGCGGGTTCGAATCCCGGCTGCGGCTGCTTCATTTCTTATGGAGGCGGAAATCTTGTAGGCCCGTGTGCTCAGATTTAGGTGCACGTTCAAAAACCCCGTGTGATCGAAATTTTCGGAGCCCTCCACTGCGGCATCTTTCATAATCATATGGTGGTTTTGGGACGTTAAATCCCACATATCAGTCAATCATCATGTGTCGTTGTGGCTGCTTTTTCATGCGTGCAGCAGTTATAAGAAAACTGTGACAACTCAGCAGGTTTGTGTATTAGTAAGCTTATCATACTGTGTGATGAAATAAGCAAAAAAAAGTTTGAGCACAGCTCATGCATGTAGGGGTGAGCACTAGCATTCAAAAACTCGGTGAAAATTTTCAAAGCTATACTGCTCAATGTTCCCTCCGTCACTGTATTATTGTGGATGTGCGCTGGGCGCAAAATAGTATAGCATGATTAAAAGGCTTTCAGCTATGCAGTGAACATTCCAAGGGCTTTGATTGGCTTCCTCATAGCTATTCTTTTTCAAATGAATATTGTAGGCACAGTATAGAGCTTACAGGCAATTTGAATTCACTGTACCAGGTGGGGAAGTAGCAGGAGAGTTGGTAAATTATTTTCTCCAGTAGAGCCCGCTGTGCTGCTACCTCTGGCTTGATGTTCTGAAATTTGTTGCACTTTGATTATGTTATTATTACATATCTTTTCTGTGTTGTTTCAACACCTGTGAACCTTTATGAGATTCAATTTAATGCCTCAACTGCATTTGGACATTCTTCTTTCAAGGACTTCGGCACTTAGCAACATGTGTTCAGCTGAGAGGTAGAGCTAGTTTAGGCCCATTTTGATTAGGGCTTAATAACAATAAGACGCAAAAAATTTAAATGCAAAAAAGCATTGATATATTAGTCTTTTGCTCTTAATTTGTGTATGAGGTGGAGGTTTTTGCCACTATGCAATGCATAGCAAATAGTGTAGTGAAGCTATTTGGTATTTTCAAAAACTGAAATAGTCACATTTTTTTCAATGGCATTATAAATTTGACTGCACCGGAATACATGGCTTGAATAAAATTCTTACCGAATATCTGTGGGGTTAACAAAATATTTGAACCAGATTTTGCTAGCAGTGGATGTAAAAGTAGTTGTCGACATCTAATGGGTCTGCTGTTTGGATACTGTCTGTCCGCTTCCCAAAGGCCATTGAAGACTTCACGCATCCCTACATTTATGAATAAGATTTTCTGTAGCCGAGTCTCAAACACATTTTTGTCACAGTGTGTATAAAAACCTCATAAATATCCTCTGAATGCACTAACCTATTTGCCTAATAAAGCATAACTGAATGAAATTTAGCATGAGTAAACAAAAAAAAGAATAGCAAATAAATATAAGCAATGTGAAAGGGATGTTAGCGTCGTGGTGCAAGCTTTTGTATGATGTTTATTGCCGAGCATTAGAGCAATGTTGATAGCTGCACATAGTCCTATGTGTGTCGCAATATTGCCTATAAATGAAGAAACAATTCTGCTCAATAAATAATTTTCTTTTTCACTGCAGAGCCTTCGCTGCAAGTGTGCAACAATTATTCTAGCAATCAAAGTGGGACCTGTGTCCCAGGTCCTGCGGGACATAACCACAAGGATGTGGTGGCTTGTACGGACACCGCATGTGCCATAACCACAATGCCAGCTAGGGATCAAAAAGTTCGCCAAGTAGCGTTTTATCTCTTCAGCCATGTCATGCTCCTGCCTGCAGATTAGATAAATTGAACTCTGAAGTTGAGAGCTTTCAATCCTACATTGAGCGTTCGGAGCTTTAGGGCAAATGGCATAAGTGAACAGAAAAAAATCGTGCCTATTTTTACCAATAATTGGCACTCAAACATAAGAAATTCATGAGAATTTAGTTCTGCAAATGCCAAGAGAAAGCTTTTTGTGGAAGTAAGATAACTAGTTCAAATTCACTGGTGCTCGAAGATGTCTGTAATTGTGGCAAAGTGTAAATTAAGTCGTAAATTTCAGCTTCAAAATGCAAGTGTGAAGTATTTGTAGATCTGATGGACCCAACTCAAAAATGTAATTGTTCGGGTGGTTGGTCTGCACGGCAGAATCGTAGCTTGAATTGCACTCACGTTTGAAGTCGTCTGTTTTTGACAAAAGATGGACCTCATTACAAACTGCTGAAACGAATGTTGGAAACCTGGAGAAGCGCTTATATGCAGTGGATATGAAAAGAAGCATTGCTGATGGTGCTGTGCCCCCCCCAAAGACACTGAAGCAAGAGATTTAAAGTAAATAAGGCCAAGTAATAGAACTGTTGTAGCTGTCGCAAAGCCCAAGTACCAGAAAATCGCTGTGAAAAAAATACTCATGCTAGCTCTGCTCATCGACAAAACATGCGACGAAGAAGGATAAGTGAAGGCTAAGTGAGTGCATTAATTTTAATAAAACCACCAGAGAACCATGAATACACTCCAAGCAACTGCGCAGTCACATCAGCAAAAAAATTATCAGTGACAATTACTGAAAAGTGGCGCGATTCTTGAATTAAGGTAGACATGTGGCCACAGCGGCCGTTGCGTGTGGGAGTATGCGTCAAAATAGTGAATTGTTGGGCTAGTTTACATTTGGCCTAGAAGAGCGAAGGCTTGGAATCAAAGAAAGACTACTTGGAGGACGCTCAACTTGCCACCGAGTTTATTTTCAAAATTATCTCAGCGCAAAAACAAATGCGCATGTGCAGTCACACCTGATTTTCATTTAGCCGACAACAAATTTCAGGGCGAAAAATGTGTTAACAATCTACAATACCAAGAAGGGGGCATGCTTAATCAGTTTTTTTATTTAAATCCATTATAGATAGTTTAATTCCTTTATTGTTAGATTCACCGATGATGCACTAACTCATGCATCTGCGGCAATTTCAATCTTTCTTGCCTGTAATATTTTGTGCTACACCTGCCCTTACCTCTACCCTTGACATTCGCCTCCTCGAAAAGTGAATTGCAGACAAATGTACTGCAATGCGCAGGAAGGTGTGCACCATTGTTTCGAGCATGCACCGTAGTTGCGTGATCTCCGAGTCTATTATTAGGGCATCGGCCTGTTTGGGCGATGTACGCTTTACCACAGCTGAATGATATCTTATATACCACTTTAGTAGCACAATGGACAAGTGGCTTTTTATGCTTTTTTCGACATACTTCTTCCTCTCTTGTTTCACCTGCAAGACCTGCACAAAGGGAAAGCTTTCAGGGTGCTGGGAAGACGAGGTCGATGCCCTGCTTTGAAGCTTTCCTCTGAAGGTTGCGTGAAATCGTGTAATCGTAGGAAATTATAACAAGCTTGTTCACCTCGTTGGACCTCTGCCGTGTAGGCAGGCTGGGTGAAGCCGCAGTTTGCTTAAGAAGGGAGGATTCCATGGCATCGAACAATGTGGAAAGAAAACCCGAAGTTGGAAGGCATGAAATCTGGTGCTTGAAGCTGAGTTGACCTGAAAAGAGCATGACTTGGTCAGAGCCGAGTTGAGGCACAAAAAAGCAATCCACCTTTTCACCAGTATGGTATGGAAAGAGTCAAATGGGAGGATAGCTTTTTTGATTATGGCTTATACTCCTAGAAAACGTGGTCGTCCCATGTTTTCTAGACCGCATCATTGTCGGAAAGGTCAATTGTAAAGAAAAATGAGGGTGAATCCTAGTTAAAGCACTGTTAAACCAACAGCAATACCGTCCAGTCTTTGATTTAGCCTTGTTTTTTAATTGTGACGACAGCATTTGCTGGGAGTTTCAGCCACGGTCAAAAAAGCTATCCTTCTATATGTCTGTTCCCACACTATACTCGCTTTTTCATGCCTCAACACGACTCTGATCAAGTCATGCTATCTTTCAAAAGGACAGCGTTACCTTTGACTGCCAAATTTTACACCTTCTAACTTCGGGTTTTTCTTCCACATTGCTCGTTGCCATAGCATCTTCCCTTCTCAAACAGATTGTAACTTCACTGAGCATGCCAACACGACAGAGGCCCAACAAGCCTGTTGTAATTCCCTAAATTCACATGATTTCACACAACCTTAAGAGAATGTTCAAAGCATAAGAAAGACCTCGTCTTCTGAGCATCCTTAAAGCTGTTTTATCATGCACTCTTGCAGGGAACCGAACAGAGAAAGAAGTTTCTTGAAAGAAACATAAGACGCTATTTGTCCCCTGTGCTACAGAAGTTGTATATAAGAAAATACTCAGTTGTGGCAAAGCTTACATCGTCCAAACAGGCCGATGCTCTAACGATGGACTAGGAGGGCACCTAAACTGCAGTGAATGCTCGAAACAATGGTGCACACCTTTCTAGCACATTGCAGTACATTTGGCTGCAATGCGCTTTTCGAGGAGGCGAATGTCAAGGGCACGGCTAAGGGCAGGTGTGAGCGCGAAATCTTGCAGGCGGAAAGATTAAAATTGCCGTAGATGCATTCATTAGTACATCATTGGTGCATCTGACAATGAAGGAAGTAAACTACCTTGCACGAAGTCAAGTCTTAAAACTGATTAAGGATGCCCCATTCATGGTTTCCTAGAATGTTGACACATGCCTTTTATCCACATATTCCTTGTTGGTTCAGTGAAAATCAGGTGTGACTGTGCAAGCGCATTTGTTTTCCCGTTGAGATACTTTTTGAAATAAACTCTTTTGCAAGTTCAGTGACTTCTAAGTAGTCTTCTTTGATTCAAAGCCTTCGCTCCTCTAGGCCAATTATAAACTAACTAGCCCAATAATTCACTATTTCGAAGCATACTTCCGCATATAATTGCTGCTCTGACCACATGTGCACCTTATTTTATGAAGCACGGCACTTCCCAGCAAGAGTCACCCCATAATTGTTTTTTGCTGACCCGACTGCACAGTTGTTGAAGTGTATTCATGTTTCTCTTGTGGTTTTAATAAAATTACTGCATGCTTTTAGCCTTCATCTATCCTTGTTCATCACATGCTTATTGATGCCTTCAAAAGCTTGTGTAAGTGTAAAAATCAGTAGAGCTTCAACAGTCAGGTGTTAAATCATATTTTGAATTTAAGCTACATTATACTGCTACTAACGATGGGTACCAAAGCCGTGATGAAAAAAACAACAAGTGGGTGATGTGTGACTGAAAATTCGCGCCAGTTATGACGTCTTACCTTGATACTGTCACATGTCTACTCAAGAGAGTGTTTTGCACTCACGGTATATATCTCTATGGCTTTTCTCTCTAAAGCGAGCTTGCTAGGCAGTGCTGCTGTATATGCAGATGGGAGCGAGGGAGCGTAGCAGACACTAGTCAAGCATGGAAACTGCTATATCCTGCGCAGCATCTTTGATACACACCTTACCTCATTCTAGTAGCAAGACCTGCATCGGGCAAATGCAGGTCTTCAGCAATATGCACAATTAGGCAACTTCAGCAATATGCACAATGCCTAAATGATATTGGAATAGAAGGACATCTTGTAGGTCATCTGAACTTTACTGCTGCAGCTATGCCTCATGATTTTGACACTGATTTTCGGCAGAAGCAGGGGTAAATATCTTGCTTGCACTGAAGCTCGCCAATTAAAAAAAAATAGGAAAGCTTTGTATCCTTGGTACTTCTATGTATTTTTTAAATCTGTTAATTTTTAATTCGTGCATTCATTTCATTGTATAACTATCTGTTTGTTCGTATGCATTATGTTTTTGCTACATATGCAATGTTATGTAGCTATGGCGTTTATAGGTCGCTGACTGTTTGTAACATTAGGCGAGAACTGTTAAAAATCTGAATAATCGAGAGTCCGAAAGAAAGGACTCGCCAGAAAAAAAAGCACCTTTATTGGCCTAGTGGACAGAAAAAATTGTGCAAGTTCTGCACAAAAGCTTAATTACAGGCTACTAAGTCTGCCTGTATTTTAGCTAGTGTTCAGCCATAACTGTAAGTCATAGCACTGTGATGGTATGCGCTAAATATGCATAACAATTGTGTGGGTAGCACTTCAGGGGAGTCATCATAAGACCACTGTTCACATATTGTTGCCCGACTCAAACTCCTAAGCAGCATCAGATTGAAGTCTCCCTACTTTGGTCTTGTAAATTATTACAGCTTCTTTTAACGCCATCTATGTCTTGTAAATTCTAATTCTCTTGATAGTGCTAACGACACAAGTGGAATTGGTAGCGTTAGAGCCTTTTTAGCAGCCTTTCACCAAACAAGAGAGCGAGACACAAAACACGCTTGACCACAGAAAATAATGGACAAGCAAACTCTCAAACAACAAAAGGAACCAAGTTGCATAAAAGTAGTTCATGCTGCAAGCCCTCGTGTTTCTTTGCTTCCTGCATACGTCGTGGCCATTTCGAGTGATCAACAAGCCGATTCTGAGTATGGCGTGGTTTGGCTTGCAGTGTGGTTGTGGTAGTCATTTAACGCGTATTCGGCCAAAAACGGCCATTATGTTCAGCCCAAAAATGCATGGCGTTCAGAATCTGCATTTTCGCATTGACTTTCACCCTGACACAATCTGCAGCCGTAGCCTCTGCAACCTTTTAGGTGCTGGCAACCTAGTGAAACTATATTAAAATCCACGTGGTCAGCTGGTCATGAACATTCGGTGCCGCACTCTTTCAGGCAGCCGGAGTCCAAAAAATCTGAACGGCACACCATAAGGCATCCCGATTTTTGGTCCCGAAATTGCAATGCTTCAATGGGAGAAGTTGCGGTGCCACAGAGATGTCTGCGTGAATGGGCATGTTAGAATTTTCAGCGTAAAAAAACGGTGGGTGAATATACATGTTGCAAAAAGAACGAAGTTGTTGGGACGAGTGCAGGTCTCTTTTATTCTTTGGGGGGTCTGTCTGGCTTGCAATTCAAAATTTTTTCATCAAAAGGTTGTACTTTGTGACAGACAATTATAAGTATATATAGACAGAGTGTGTACGTGTGTATAAAAAGTCTGAGAAAGGCTTTTTTTCTGGCATGGTTACATCGCAGACACACTTGCAAACGCACACGCACTGTGGTGGCAGATGTAACCTCCCTGACGTGCCAAATGTCAGTCATCTCAGTTTTTTCTTAGGGTAGACCAAGTTTTAGTGAACTAGTGTTGAGAAACTGTGCCAGTGCATAATGCAGCAACCGAATAAACAGCAACGTGACTGAGCATCACCATTTAAGTTCACCTCCCAATACATGACCAGCTGACCTAAATGGAGTCTCAAGGATTCCCCGATTCTCTAACTGCACTTACTTAGCACCAGCGAACTCTTTCTTGTTTCCCAACAGTAATATCTACCTGCAATGCACATCACCTTGCTCCTACAGAGAAACTTGTGTGCATGCCCTTTAAAGACTCCTGACAGCGAAATTTGCAACTTTTTACAAAAATTGTAGCTTTGCTTGTGGTAATATCGACACTGAAACATAACTGTCGTGTAGCCAGCACGGCGACACGTGAAAACTGTACGATCCATGACAATAACTCAGTTTAATCAGCGAGTATCGTTTATTACACACGAGCGCAGTGCGCCATCTACTGTGAGTCCAATGGACTCAGAAGGCCATCTGGTGTAAACGCACAACACTTTATCTACCCCTTGATAATAGAACACAGATTGTAAGCATAGAAAGAAACAGTCACTACCAGTGACAGAAAACTATAGTAAGTCTCCACCGTAAACAAGTCACTGCACATAATCCCCGAGTCTCTCTGGTGGTCTTCAATCCCGTGTAGAGCGGCGGAGGGGCACCGGCTGCTCTTCTGGCTGATGGACGACTTCTGGTTCGTCGGCACGATCAGCACCCAGTCCTGCGGTCGTGTTCCCCGCTGTTGGAGGCCGTGCTGGACTTGGCGTATGAGGAGGCAGTGCTGACCCCCCCGAGACTGTGAAGTTTCCTGTATTGGATGTTTTTGGTCATGTGGCTCTTTGCTTTCGAGACGGTTTTCGTGCTGTGGCGTTTTCTGCTGACCCGTCTGTCTCCATGTCGCCCACAGCAGTTCTTGTCTTGCCCCCGTTTCTTCGTGAACAGCTTCATGGGGTACAACCGACAGTTGGGAGCCATTCCAGGTGCGGCCGTCCTCCAAGTGGAATGACCATCGTCCTAACCGCCTCAGTATTTTGAGTGGAGCCCCAAAACTAGGGGTGCTTTTTATTCCAGGTACCGGGCGTTTCCCCGCACATAGGCCCCACTTTAAATTTGGGCTCCCGGGCTGCTCTTCGCTTGTCTGCATGCGGTTTATTTCTTTTGTTGCTTTTCGCAGACACGACGCCGAAATCTACGCAGTTCACGGGCGGGATGGGTGCCGAAATCCGCTGATGGCTGGCCACAACATGTAATGATGTCCTCATTGGGCGGCCATGAAGCAACACTGCTGGAGATGCCAGTGGCGCTGTGGGGAGTGGCTCGGTAAATACCCAGCTACTCTATAACTGTGGTCTTGATTAGTCGCTGCTCTAGGAGAGCTAGTTGTATATACGATTCAAGACCTGTTGAATCTTTCCACTAAGCCATTGGCTTGAGGGTGGTAAAACTGCCGAAAAAAATGCTTGATGCCCCTATCTGCAAGGAAGCACTCGAATTCACTCGACGTAAACTGTCGGCCGTGATCCGAGACTAGTGCAGTCAGGTAACCCTCTCGCGCAAAGACAGCAAGCAGAAAGTTGATCACCGTGCGAGAAGTGATGTCACTGCAGAACGCAATCTTTGGCCATCTGGAGAAGTATAGTCCACTACCACGATGACAAATCGACAGTCGGCAAGTGCACGTTCAAAAGGGCCCATGATGTCTATTAATATTTTGTTCCAAGGCCTGTCAGGAAGCGGGACAGGCTGTAGTGGGGCTTGCCAGTTCTGACACTCTTGTCCGAGGCTTGACAGGCGCTGCAACTCCGGGTGGTGGCCTCAACATGCTTGTCAAGGCAAGGCCACCAGTACTTCTCCCTGATGCGCTGCTTAGTCTTCAACAATTCCCGGGTATGACTCATGAGCTAAACTGATGAATGTATCCCTTAGCTTGGCAGACACTACAATGCGTTCTGTGCGCAGAAGCAACCCATCTACTACCGAGAGCTCATCTGGTATTTTGTAATACGGAGTCAGTTCTGCGGCAAGTCTTTTCCTTGTTGGCCATGATGACTGGATAAGTTGCATTACCTGCCGTAGCATGTCATCCTCCGCGGTAGCAACCTGAAGATTCTCCCGATGTACAGACGATGTAACCAAGGACACAACCTCTTCATCAACATGGAAGCCCCCTTCTGTGTCTGGCACGGGCAGTCTCGACAAGGCATCTGCTACCTGGTTGTGGGCTCCGCTGCGGTACTGTATTTTGAAGTTGTAGCGCAGCAGTCGTGCGGTCCACCTTGCAATACGATGTGGCCGCTGTCCTGTGCTACGGGACGAGAGCAGTGCCACCAAAGCATGGTGATCCGTCAGTAGAGTAAATGATCTGCTCCAGAGGTAAACGTGCCACTTCTCGCAGGCCCACAGACAGGAGAGGGCCTCGCGCTCTCCGGCCGAGTATTTTCGTTCTGTCTCTGTTAATGTCCGCGATGCAATGCCACAGTACGCACATGGGACCCCTCCATTTGCTGCAGTACGGCACCGAGACGTACGCAGAGGCATCTGTTGCGACAATGACAGGTAGCGTCGGGTCAAACATTCGCGGAGAATCTTGTGGGATGCTAGAAGTCTTTTACTCCCGCGAAGCTCTCTTTCGCAGCGTCATCCCAATCGAAGTCACGTCTTTGCGAAGTAGACGACGCATTGGCTCTACTGCTCTGCCAGTCGCGGCACGAATTTGGAATAGTATTCCACTAGCCCCCAAAAGGAGCGTAGCGTGGCTGCATCTCTAGGCGCAGGAGCATTGATGATTGCATAAATCTTGGTCTGGAGCGGTGCTATACCCTCTGCGCTGACGCGATGTCCTAAGAACGACTGCTCCGACGTGTTGAAGACGCATTTTTCGTGGAGCTTGAGCCCAGCTTCTGCTATTCGTTCCAGCACTTGCTCCAGGTTTTGCCTGTGTTCGCTCTCCGTCTTGCCAAAATGATTATGTCATCTAAGGAGCATAAGAGCCCTTTGCAACCTCCAAGAATTTTCGTCTTGATCTGCTGAAACGCAGCTGGTGCCGACGCCAACCCGAAGAGACCCTCTTGAATCTAAAGAGGCCATCGTGAGTTATAAATGAAGTTAGGTCCCTGCTGTCTGGGTGCAGCACAACCTGGTAGTAGGCTAATGCCAGGTCCACCTTGGAAAAGCAGCGGGCTCCATTGAGGGCATGAAGCAGCTCCTCATTATGAGGCAAAGGAAGTTGTCTGCTACTGTAGCTTTGTTGGGTTCCCGGAGATTGACACACAGTCGAATGCTACCATCTGCTTTGCGGGCTGCTACAATGGGAGATACCCACTCGGAAGCATTGGCTCTCTTAATGACATCAGCAGCAAGTAGCTTTTCAGTCTCGTCAAAGACCGGCTGGCGGACTGAAAATAATAGGGGTCTCAGCTTCTGTGCGACTGGCGTGATAGAAGTTTTCATCTTAACTTTGTGTGGCACACCTCTTACAAGTCCCAGGCTAGGCAAAAACAAGTGACCAAACTTGGTCCACAGTGTTGGCGGCATTCCAAACTTGGGAGGGCCAAGGGGTTTTTTCATGCCTGGGGCTTTGGGGAAGGCCTGAACTCATTGCTGGAAGCTCTCGACATTCCTGCGTGGAAATTTTCAGGCAGCGCAATTCCTCTCCCATGATGCGAAGGCCAAGGGCTTGAACTGCATTCAGGCCAAGGAGAGTTGTACCACATGGCGGTAACATGAAAAGTTACAATGGCTTCTTTCCCGTTGTATGTGACTATGGCGTGAATCAACCCGAGAACGGGAATCTTCTTGCGCGAAAAATGCCAGCAATGTAAGATGGGAATTGTCAGTTGTACTGCGTTTGCGAGCAAGCCTTGGCATTGGTGCTCACTCATAATAGACACGGCCGAGCCTGTGTCCACGAAGAAGCTCATGGTATGCAGCCGTGTCGTCGCGGTAACTGACGTGACATTGACATTCCATGGAGACGCCTGTGCTCTTATCAGTACGGACCGCCAAGGTGCTAATGACACTGGTAGCATCCTTTTCCGGAACGATTTCCTGGACCTCTGCAGAATACCCTTCTCGGCCGTGACGGTAGCTGCGACATGCTCTCTTAAAATGGCCACGGCGTCCGCAGGCAAAACATGTGCGACCGCGCGCGAGACATTCCGTAGGCGAACACCGTGCTGCGCCGCAGTTTCCGCCGACATTTACATTTCTAGGCCCGGGGGAAAGCAGCGGCGGCGGCATTCATATCAGGTGAAGGTGCGCTATACGCGCGTGAGCAGCTGAAGTGGGCGACGGCCCGGGAGGCGTGTGCCATTATCGCCGTTATCGCGTCGATCGTGCCTGGCTGAGCTGTCTCGCAACTGATGCTGAATTCACTGCGCAGGATTGGCGAAGGCTTCGGATTCACGCTGGGTTTGCTCACGAAGTCGTGCTACCTCAACAGCATGATCAAACGTAAGGTTATCGCCCTCCAGCAGCAATCGCTCTCGTAGCCGCAGGCACGTGACGCCTGCTACGAACTGTTCACACAGGTTTTCGTCCGCTTGAGTGGCGAAATTGCAAAGAGCTGCTAACTCCCGAAGCGCTACGCGAAATCAGTGATGGGCTCACTCTGCAGTTGACGACGCTCCCGGAATCGATGGCGTTGAAGGCGGACGTTGCAAGGGGCGGCGAAATGCTTAGAAAGCGTCTCAAACGGCTACGTCGTACTTGTCGGGTGGGCGTAGGGCTTCCGTGGTCATGTCTTGCGTTCCAGTAGGTGCAGTGGTTCCGATGACTCCAGCGGCGGCATCTGGCGTGGCCGTGACACCGGGTGCAGCACTCGTTGTCTCTGCCTTGGTTTGCGTCGTACTAGGTGGAAGCGCGTCGAAAATGCGCTGTCCTTCTGTCCCAAGACAGTGCAGCAGGAGGGTTCGGCGATGGGGTGTGGGTAGCTCGGTCGCTCTGGACGCCAGCAGAAAACCTTTCGAACAGTCGTAACTATCGGGCCCATGGCACATCGGGCGTGCCGGGGGAGGCCAGAAAAGAGGAGGTGGCAAAATGCCCGTGGAAGCCATCCTCGTCGCCAGAATGTCGTGTAGCCGGCACGGCAGCACGTGAAAGTAACCACGCTACACCACTGTACGATCCATGACAATAACCCAGTTTAATCAGCGAGTATCTTTTATATACACATGAGCGCAGTGGCGCCATCTTTTGTGAGTCTAATGACTCAGAAGGCCATCTGGTGTAAACGCACAACACTACAATAACTACTCTAACAGATTATATAATCAATACTAGTACATGAATTACAATATTGTGGTGAGTAAAAACGCCCTCCGAAGTATTCTAAGAGACAAGCACCACACAGTGTAATATTGCCCATGACTGCATGCGCTGAAGCATTGGTCTCCCGATCGATGCCCCATTGCATTCAGTCTCACAAATAGGCATACCTGCAGGTGATGAAGAATGAATAAACAATGGGGAGCCTTTATCATATCCCCCAAAAATAAAAAGAGAACAACTACTGCCGTAAGCAGCTAAAAACCACTGTGGGAGCAGCCCGGCTACAAGTGAGAGGGGAGAAGGGTGAGATGCCAGGTAGGGTATAGTGCGCACCACACAAATGTTTTTTGTTGTCGACAATACTCCCCTTACTCCTAAAACGTCACGCGCGACCTGTTTGCATCAAATCAAAGATGTCGATAGGTGCTAATATCTCGGATGAGCACTCATTCTTACTTTAAAAACCAAATTAAAAAAATTTTATTGGCAGCGCTCTTCAATAATAATAGGTCATAAGTGCGTCCGCATGCTGGACCGTCGGAGCACACAAGCATTTCAAATTTCCAAATTCGGTGTCAAGGTTGTTTAAAAAGCTTTCAGAATTAATCTACACGGAGCATTTAGTAACGAAAAAGCCATTGGCAAAAACTGTGGCGGTGCTCAATACTTCAAAGGCTTTAAGAGGACTTAGCAGCGTCTTGAATAAACCCGTTTTCCAAAAGCCTCTTCATATACAAAGGCTTATCAAAATAAGCTCAAATATTCAGGGAAAGAATGTACAGACACACAGAAGTACAGGCTACAAGAAATATATGGCTATACGACC
>WOVY01015803.1:0-49314 GCA_013436015.1 Rhipicephalus annulatus
AAAGAAAAGTAGGAAGGTAAGCCAGATGAGCGGTCGGTGTGCTACCCTACACTGGAGAGAGGAGATTGAGGGAGGAAATGGTAGAAAGAGGAAAACCTAAAAAAAAATCACGTGAGCCTAAGCTAGACTGCTGCTTTTGATAGTCGTTGGCGCAGGACATTTAAAAATGCTTGTAGTTTATAAAGAAATTCTTGGAATCTATGAGTTCTCTTCAAACACACGGTCATCTGAATACTACAAATTTAGGATAACTTAAAATATATTTTGAGAAACTATATTTCCAATTATAGTCCAGTGAAGAAATGTAATCACAACACATACGTGTCCCAGTATTTTTTCTGGCGTCTGAAAAATATAGAAAAAGTATGGCAAACCATCACTATTACGGTGATCAGAGCACATGAAATTTACATTGAACACAATTTACTAATCCTAATTTAGATTATTTCATTGCATGTGGTATGATAATGTGGATATAACAGGTTGAACGTAACATACATTATATGTCACTTTCACGGATGCGCATCTTTTTTTTTTCACATCACTATTCCACATCACAAAAACGTGAACCTGTAAACTCGTGGTGTATAAAATTTATTGCTGTCGACACTATTTCGCTAGATTATCTTCTTATTATAGGAAACACCAACTTTAGCCTTTTAATTGCTAATCTTTGATTAGAGCGCTGTAGATAACAAGAAAACGCTGCGCAAGGTTTTCAGTCTGGGGCCATGCTACATACAAACAAGTCCAGCACTCGTCCTAAGAACACGACCCCCGGGTTCGTGATAATTTTGACACCCACCATAAATGTAGAAAAGTAGGTTCAAAACTAAGGCTCCCGCTAGTAACTTACAAAATTGTTTGCAATTTTTGTTACCCTGTCTGCACAGGCAAATTATGACATTATATATTGGCCGTCATTATTGTCCCTCCCACGAGTGCAGGAAAATCATTAATTTGGAAATAATAATCACTAGCTAATTAGAACTTCAACTTGAAGCCAAAAGTACAAATAAAACAGAATACAGCATGACAGATTTCTCCGCCAAAAGAACCGGTATAGTGAAAGTGAACCGTGTCTTAGCCGGATTATGTGTGACTGTTTCTTGGACATTTATGTTTGCAAATGCAGACAATGTCTATCTGTAATGGGCAGCTACAGCACCATTTGACGTAAATATACCCACGTTGGCGCCTAATGACACATCTTCGTCTTTCTATTTTCGGTGGGTAACTATTTTGGCTACCATTAGGGTAGATAAAGTTGTTAACATACACCTATACGCAGCATACCGTGGAATCTCGCACAAAAATGAATCAGAGGGGGCCTAAAAGTGCCACTTGTTATTCATTCGCTCATTAATTAATGATAATTCATTATTGATTCATTCATTCAAAGTGTCGGCATATGTTGAAGGAAATGACAATGTTTTTCCCCCGTCCCAAGCACATAGCGAACTTGGCTTTTGTTCTTTTATTTACTACTACACAACACTTCACTATCGCAAAATACAGTAGCTTGAATCTTCAATTATTCCTCCTACATCGAAAGTGGCATTTGTGTGGCCTTCAAAATCAGTGACAACACCTTGTTGCTCAGGACGTTCTGTTCGGACAAGGAGAGTGAAATCACAGAAAGCGATTTGCGTGCCGAAACAACCGTCGTTGATTGGATGCTAAACCTGTACTACAGTTACCATCCCGAGGAATGGTAAAAATTATGCAAGTTACCAAAAAACCGGAAGGAAGTTCAGCTTGAATTTAGGTCGACATTCAGCGAAAATCTAGAGTTACCAAAAACATTTGACGACGTTTGGCCGAGAAACCAGAAAGTACTTGAAACTTTCATCATGGCTTCTTATATCTCACCTGCTGTAATTTTTCACGGGGTGCGCGGTGAACGCGTAATGAAGTTCCAGACAAGCAACATTGAGTGCTTTTTCCAGCAGAGCTGCGCTTCTGCTGAATCCGAAGGCGTTTTCGCCGAGCGATCTTATCCCTGCGCGTAGCTGTGGCAACCGTGTGTAGCTGGCATATCATTCCGTACTGTAATCACTGAACCACGCCTAGCAACAAAACACTGGCGCTCTCTGTCCCCCGCGACATTAAGGTGCACCATTTGGTTTCCTCCGCTGGTATGCAACACAAACCGTTGACAAACCACCGCCTATACACCCGCAAACCAACAAGTATTGGCGGCAGCCACTGAGCGTCTGAACAAGACCGTCGCCGACATGCTGGAGGCCATCTAATACGTCGATATTGAGCACAAGACGTTAGATGCAACCTTTCTCTACGTGACCTTCGCGTGCAACGCAGCCGTGCAAGAAACGATGCACACGATCTTTTACAAGCAGGCCTACGGACGAAGCCCGGCAGCGACTCTTGCCACCATGTTACTAGAAGTACCGACGAAGAAAGCGTAGACAACAACGCCTACCTACAGCGCGCAGAAGGCCGACAACTCTCCTGAAGCATATCTATTGTCAGCAAAAGACCGACAGCCCTCACTGCAATCTTCGACGACGCTTCGTGGAATACCAGCTTGGCAACAGCGGTGGGTCTGGACACCGGTACGACGACGTGGACTTGGTAAAAAACTCCTTCGACGGTACTTTGAGCTATACAAGGTGCTTCGAAAATTAGTTGGCCCAGAATACGAGGTTATAAAAGACGGCGCTAAGTACTCTCAACGGCACCGTGCACGGGTTGAATTCATGCATGTCGCGCGCCTCAAGCCGATTCACGCGCCTTATATATCCCGAAGAACTGAAGTTCTCGCTTTATCCCTGTAGTTTTTAGGGGCGAAGCTCCTTATAGCGGCCCCCGTTCATCACTTGTAGTCGTAGTAGTAGTCGTAGTGTGTAACCAGTCTTACAATTTGATCTCCAAGGCGGTGACGGTGAGAGATTTCTTCTGTGCGTTGTTGAACAATAAAAGATAGCGCTCAATGTACATGCCAATGGCTGCTAAAGAGAAATGAGAGACAGGAGAATACGGCTTTTAGTTAACGTGCACGCTACGAATTTTTTGATTGTTCAACAACGCACAGAAAACAAGAAAGGGTTGCTACGCTGTACTCGCTGGGCGTAACCTCCTAGGTTTTAGAAAGGTTTAGCGAGCGTTGGGCCGCAGTGCCATGAATACAGTGAACTAGTATATACCATGAAGTAGAGGTGGTTAAAGGTGGGAAGTAGACACGAAGCGCAAGCCGTAAGAAAGTGTGCATGTGCCTCCTCTTGGTCAGTCCTTGCAATGTCTGCTAGATGGCGGTGCTTCTATATGAGGAATATATGATGAAAAGATGCGAGGTAATTGTACTTGGAGTGTTGAATAGGTGGACGAACGGACACACAGTCAGATGCATGGACGGATGCACGGATGGCTGCACGGACGGATTGACGCATGGACGGACGCAGGAGTGGATGCATGAACGAAAGCAGGGACGGACGCACAAATGAACATGAGGACGCACGAACAGACGCACGCACGGATGGGCGGATGGACGCACAGGCGGCCACACAGACGCACGCATCTGTTCCAGCATCGCGCAGACGCTTTTTCAGAGGGGGGCAATGCCACACGTGTTATTCCTACGTGCTTGTTTAAAATCCTCAAAAACATTGATCAATACACAGCGCAGATTGCTCGTAAGTATTGGAGCAGCTCTATGTTTGTAGTCGATCGTTTTGTTAAGATTGCGCACTAGACTTTATGTACACAGGACGGAACGTCCTAAAGATAAGAGAATCCACGGCCGACGCTCTGTATGCCCGCTATCAGTGCCAGTATGTATTGCTGTAATCTCACCTTCAGGGAAGCTATTCTCATGGTGTCTAATTCAAGGACATGTTCAATCGACCTTGCCTAACAGGCTGAAGGTGGCGTGCAGCGCGCTGCCTGTTTCCGGTCTTTCTTCGACTACGGCGTTCTGGCGCTACGTAGCTTTCAAAACTCCTGAGGGAAATGAGAAAGATGAAACGCGTTTTGCGCCATCGAATCTGCCCTTCTTGGTCCGCTTTTAGACGCTCATTTCCGAGGCCCTGCATGGACTTTAATTCCATTGGCCCTTAAATTAGATTCAATGCGGTCATTTACCTGACGCCCCTGGAAGGCCTGTACGCATTCCCTGCATTGTTCTTTAGACATCTCTTGATGATATGTGAGGTTTAATTTCCCTAACCGCCATATGACTATGAGAGGTGCCGTAGTGGAGGGTTCCGGAAATTTCGACCACCTGGGGTTTTTTAACGGTCACCCAACTCAAAGAACATAATCCGACAGCATTCTCCTTTTCATCGAAAATGCAGCCGCTGCAGCTGGGAATCGATCACGCGACCTGCGGGTCAGCAGCCGTGTACCTTAGCCATTAGAACATCGCGGCGGGGTTCTTGAAACATTTCAACCAGTTTTGATAAAGTTAATATATAGTGTAGACTCTAACGCAAAAAGGTGTTAAAAAGGCACGTGGTACATCTTTTGGGGGACTAATGTGGCCGCCACAGCCAATATTTTTAGACACTAACGGCGCCGGGTCTAACAGTTGGTCACCACGGACCAGCTCGAAGGAAAATTATTTAGTTATTTACACTTTATTTATTTATTTATTAATTATTTACACTTTAGCGTGTAACTGTTAGTCCATGAAATTACATCAAAGGACTAACTTTTAATCCTCACATTTATACCTCATCGGGCAACCGTTGGTCACACATTTACTCTTTACCCGGCAACCGTTAATTTTTACAGTTGCACCTCGCCGGAAAGATGGGTTCGTCCACTCAAATACTACAATCGGATGAACTTTTATTGTGATAGCAGTTATATGGAAACTCTCAGCTGGATTTAGCCGCTGGCGTCAACGTCCCGCGGCGCATATGTATACATATCTATATTGTCACGGGATTGTGACGTGACTGAAGACAGGAAGCTTTATGTTGGAATTAAACTGTTTATTTGGGCGAACCTGTGCCCAGTAAACAGAAAGTTTGATTGCAGTAGCAGTCTTGCACAGATAGCAGTAAATGGAGCGTCGGCCGTTCATCAACTGACAAGTGGCGAAGCGTATCGGCATTTATACACTTGCCATAGAACAATCCAGTGTTATCGCTTGTGGTGACGTTGTTTCCAGAATCTGAAAGATTTACGAAGTAGGCGTAATCTTATAATGATCAGCCTTGAAGCTTCACTAACAATGTAGGCATAATTTGCTCTGAACATAGTGCAACATGGTGATAAGAAAACTTCAATAAAGGTACGTTGCATTGCTCCTCTCTAAAAAGGCATCGTCCCGATGCTTTAGCAGAAAATGAAACTATAAAAGTGATGTAAGAAAGTACTAGAAATGACTTATGATACAGCAATAACAGCAACAGCAACATTAACAAACACACAAAAATACACTGTTTGAGTTCATTAACGCACATGAAACAGTTTGAGACGCGTGACATAGACGACTTCAGCTTGCTATCGGGGTCGTTGAGAGTTCGTGATGCCGTCGGGAACAACTTTGCAATTGAGTGAATTGAGCCGTCGAATTACCCTGCATGGTCCAAAATACCAGCGCAGAAGTTTTTCAGTGAGTCCCCGTCGGCGTATGGGCGCCCATAACCAAACACGTTCACCGGGCTGGTAATTCACGAAGTGCTGTCGATGATTGTAATGGCGGCTATCCGTCATCTGTTGGCTCTTGATGTGGAAGCGGGCGAGTTGACAAGTCTCTTCGGCGCGCTGAAGGTACTCGCTCACATCGAGGTTTCTTCGTCGGTGACGTTGGGTAACATGGCGTCGAGCGTTGTTGCCGGGGTCCTTCTGTAGATCAGTTTGCACGGTCTCATCTGCGTCGTTTCTTGAACGGCGGTGTTGAATTCGAAGGTCACGTATGGAAGGATGGCATCCCACGTCTTGTGTTTGACATCGACGTACATGGCCAGCTTGTCGGCGACGGTCTTGTTTAGGCGCTCGGTGAGGCTATTCATTTGGCCCCGCCGCGGTGGTCTAGTGGTTAAGGTACTCGGCTGCTGCCCCGCAGGGCGCGGGCTCGAATCCCGGCTGCGGCGGCTGCATTTCCGATGGAGGCGGAAATGTTGTAGGCCCGTGTACTCAGGTTTGGATGCACGTTGAAGAACCCCAGGTGGTCTAAATTTCCGGAGCCCTCCACTACGGCGTCTCTCATAATCATAGAGTGGTTTTGGGACGTTAAACCCCACATATCAATCAATCAGGCTATTCATTTGTGAGTGGTACGCTGTCGTACGGCCGTGGCTTGTCTGGCTATATGCCGAAATTGCCTGACTTAGCTCAGCCGTAAATGCCATACAGCTGTCGGTGATGAGGACCTCCGGGGCACCGTGACGTAGGACGATATTTTCGACGAAGAACTTAGCTACCTCGGGTGCACTACCTTTGGGTAGAACTTGTGTCTCGGCGTAGCGGGTGAGGTAGTCGGTAGATATCACGATCTACTAGTTTCAGAAAGCCGGCGTTGGGATCGGCCCCAGTATGTTCATGCCAATCTGCTGGAATGGTCGATGAGGTGGTTCAATGGGCTTCAGAAATCTCGCTGGCCTGGTCGGTGTGTCTTGCGTCGCTGGCAGTCGCGGCATGTCCTCACATAACGAGTGACGTGGCGGTAAGGCGTGGCCAGTAGTATCTTTCTTGTATCCTCGCGAGCACGCGGGAAACACTGAGGTGCCCTGCCATCGGATCGTCGTGCAGGGTCTTCAGGAGTTGTGGTCGCAGAGCTGAAGGCACCACAAGGAGGTACTTGGCTCGAAGCGGTGAAAAGTTTTTCTTTTGGAGAAGACTGTTCTGCAGAAAGAACGACGCAAGTGCGCGCTTGAATACCTTCGGAACTTCAGAGGCTCCGCCTTCGAGGTATTCTATTAGGGCCCTAAGTTCCAGGTCAGCCCGCTGTCGTTCAGCAAAGTCGTCGGCAGTTAGTGTTCTCAAGAAGTAGTCGTCATCTGGGTCGTCGGGCGGTAGTTGGTCGACGGGTACACGAGAGAGACAGTTGGCGGCGTCGGAGTGCTTCTTGCCTGACTTGTAAACTACGGTAATGTCGTATTCTTGAAGTTTCAGGCTCCACCTTGCGAGGCGATCTGAAGGGTCCTTCAAGGTAGCTAGCCAACAGAAGGCGTGATGGTCGCTCAAAACTTTGAAGGGCCTGCCACTGAGGTAGGGGTGAAATTTAGACGTAGCCTAGATGATGTCCAAGCACTCCTTTTCTGTTGTGAGATATTTGGCTTCTGCTTTGGATAGCGATCGGCTGGCGTAACTAATTGCTCTTTCCTGTCCGTCAGTCCTTTGCACAAGTACGGCGCCGAGACATACGCTGCTTGCGCCAGTGTGTATTTCTGTCTGGGCGAATTCGTCAAAATGGGCAAGTTACGGAGACGTCTGTAGGCGACGTTTTAGCTCCTGAAAAACGTGTTCCTGCGGCGTTTTCCACTTTAACTCCATGGCGGCCGTGGTAAGGTTAGTAAGTGAATTGGCGATGCGGTCGAAGTTTCTGACGAACCGCCTATAATAGGCACACAGGCTCCGAAATCAGCGCACTGCGTTTTTGTCAATGGGTGGTGGGAAGTCGACGATGGCGGCGGTTATCTGCGGATTGGGATGGACTCCAAACTTTCTAATAACGTGCCCCAGAAACAAGAGCTCCTCGTACGCGAATCTGCACTTTTCTGGCTTCAGTGTGAGTCCGGACGTCTTGATAGCTTGAAGTACAGCTTCAAGGCGCCGAAGATGTTCGTCGAAACTCGAGGAAAACACGACGACGTCACCCAAGCACACAAGGCAAGTCTGCCACTTCAATCCTTCCAGTACTGTATCCATAACGCGTTGAAAAGTTGCAGTCGCTGAGCAAAGACCGAAGGGCATCACCTCAAACTCGGAGAGGCCGTCTGGTGTCTTAAACGCTGTCTTCTCTCGGTCTCTTTCGTCAACTTCGATTTGCCGATAGCCAGTCTTGAGGTCCATTGACGAAAAATACTGTGCGTTATGGAGCCCATCCAGTGAGTCGTCTATTTGTAGGAGAGGATACACATCCTTTTTGTGATTTTGTTCAGGCGGCGATAATTGGCGCAGAAACGTGGGCTTCCAACCTTTTTCTTCACTAACACCACCGGGGACGCCCCTCAACTCTTGGACCGCTGTATGCGGTCGTCCCGTAGCATTATATCAACTTGTGTCTTTATGGCCTCGCGTTCTCACGTCAAAATCCTGTACGGACCCTCATAGAGTAGTCTGGCAATTTCCATGGTTACGATGCGATGTTTCGTTATTGGCGTTTGCCGAATTTTCGACGACGATGAAAAACAATCTTCGTATTGCAGAAGCAGGGTCTTGAGCTGTTCCTGCTTATGGTTCGTAAGGCTGGGATTGACGTCGAAAGCTGAGGGAGGAGCTTTATTTCTCTGAGCAGATTCCGCAGAATCGGCGAGGGCGAAAGCACTGGTGGCTTCCACGATATTTTCGATGTATGCGACCGTCGTTTCTTTGTTCATGTGTTTGTATTCATTGCTGAAATTTGTGACCATAACCGTTGCTTTGTCTCCCCGAAACTCTGCGATCCCTCTTGCGACGCAAATATTGCGGGTGAGCAACAGATGCTGATTGCCTTCAATGGTGCCTTTCAAGTCAGGTGATCTCAGAGCGCCGACTGAAATAATGACACTCGAGCGCGGCGCAATTGTGACTCGTTCTTCCAGCATGTTCAAGGCGTGGTTCCCTGACGGCGGTGGTAGTGCGTCTTCTGTAGATAACGTTATCGACCTTGTTTTTAGGTCAATGACTGCACCATGGAGGCATAAGAAGTCCATGCCAAGGATGACATCTTTCGAGCAACGCTGTAGGACCACGAAGTCTGCAGGATAAATACGGCCGTTAATGATGACTCTAGCTGTGCAAATTCCTGCTGGCGTTGCGACATTACCTCCGGCTGTGCATATTTTGGGGCCTTCCCAAGCTGTCCTAACTTTCTTTAACTTCGCGCTGAACAACCCACTAATGACGGAATAGTCGGCTCCAGTATCGACGAGAGCGGTCACACTGTGGCCGTCGATAAGAACGTCGAAGTCGCTAGTTCGCCCTCTCGCTTTGCAGTTAAGCCGTGGCGTCGGGTGACGGCTTCGTCGGCTCTTTCCGCTGCTTCTATGTTGCGTCGCCAGGTCACCTTCGGTAACTGAGGTTTGGTCGTCAAGACTTTGCCTAGTTGGCGTGGTGGTCGGAAAGCTCCGTCGCAGCGTCGTCGTCGTCAGAGGAGGATCTTCGGTAGCTCGTCGCAGAGCAACCGCACCTCCATCGATTGCTGCCCTTAGTTTCCCGGATACGGGCTATGAGACCAGCCTCGCGTTGGGCCAGAGTACTGCCGATGGTGCGGTGGCAAGCGGCGGCTAGGTGACGGCGAAAGGGAAGTACTTCGTGGCGTCCACTGAGTTCCTGTCAGGTATTCGGTGATGTCACGTGGCTTCTCCCCTGGCTGCAGACGTGGTGCATTGACGGCAAAGGCACGCAGTGCCATCTGTCGGTACTGGCAACAGTGATACGTGTGCCCGTCCTCACCGCAGTGGTAGCAGAGCGGGCGGTTGTTACGTGCACGCCAAACGTGGGGTTTCCTCGGTGCACTGCGGTGGCCCGCTGTCGAATGGTAGGACGTCGGTGGGGGTGGTGGTGGCGGTGGCGTCTGGCAAAGGAAGTGCGATGGGGTGGCGTTTCGGCGTGCACGGGGAGGAGCGTTGTGGCGCACAGCAGTGGCGTAGCTTGTAGCTTCCGGCTTGGGTAGCGGTGCTTGGGTAATTCGAAGCGATTGCCGAACTTCTTCTCGCACAATTGCGGCGATCGAATCCACATGAGGCGGCGCCTAAGGCAACAGCTTGCGCAGCCCTCCCCACACGATCGCTCGGATCGTTTCACGCAGGGCTTCGGAGTCAATGGCTTGAGCAGCAACGCAATCTGGAGTCAGGCGACAATTATACTTTCTGGTGCGCATGTCCAGGGTTTTTTCAATAGTGATCGCTTCGGCTACAAATTCTTGGACGGCCTTCGGTGGATTTCTCATCAGTCCCGCGAACAGTTCCTGTTTGACCCTCGCAAGAGGAAATGAACTTTCTTCTGATTTAGCCACTTGTTTGTCACTGCTTTCACAGTCACTGCAACACCTGAAGACAAAACTGAGACATTCATTTTTGTTATTTTTCGCTATACACATAAACTTTCTTATTATTTATTCGTGGTCAAATAATTCGTGGTGAGACATACAAGTCCAACGATTGGCGCCGAGCTGCTTGCGACTGATTGACGAAGAAGGCAACTGTAATCGCAACAATTTTCACACTCGGTTCCAATGCTAGCGAAATAACCGCCATCCCGTGCTGGTGCACTCACAGCGCGCGAAATATTAGAACCAAGCTCGTTACGAGCAACCGCAACTTGTTTTGCACGACTCGCAAAACAGCGACGAGGTCCCGCCCAATATGGTCAGCCCAGAGCTCATCACGGGGGTGAAGACAGGCGAGCACGCGATGTGCGAGCATCCCGGTAGCCGAGGGCAATGGCGGCCGATTTCCGGGTGGTTAAAAAATTGCCACTGTATCCACATGATTACCTGCGATACAGTAGTGGTGCAGGCTCTTCTCACAATCTGTATCTACTTGTTTTACTGCAAATGTCGTCGAAAGACGATAGTATTTTGTGTGGAGAGAGTGAACGAAACGTTTATTTGATGATCTGTGGGAGAAAATCGATGAATTGTTTTCTGAATGCGCTGCGTTAGAGTCTCGCTCCGTGTAGCGAAGACAAACGAGCGCATCGAGGCAGATTAGACACAGCGCCATCTGGCAGTTATCTTCGAAAAGGAAGGAAGGCGTGCACGCCCGCGGAGAACGATGCGTGCTTTTTTTGGAGGCGGATAAGGTGTAGAACAAAAAGCGATGGGCAGGTGCCACCAATGTGTCGTCTTAGCAAATCGTTGGAAACACTTGACGTTTTGAGCATCGCGTTGTACTGTCAGCGCAGCGTGATAAATGCTACGGTCTTTAAATTACTTACGCGTGCCTTGTCTAGTATAAAGCCAGACATAGAAAATATCGACGTGTTGTTATGGTGCCTCAGATATGCGCAATAATTGCTTTTGAAATGACCAACGCACAAGAATAAACGCTGAAACTTTAGCAATGTTGTTGGGCTGCCCCGCCGTGGTGGTCTAGTGGCTTAGGTACCCAGCTGCTGACCCGCTAGTCACCGGTTCAAATCCCGGCTGCAGCAGCCGCATTTATGATGGAGGCGGAAATGTTGTAGGCCCATGTGTTCAGATTTGGGTGCACGTTAAACAACCCCAGATGGCCGAAATTTCCAGACCCCTCCACTACGGCGCCTCTCATAATCATATGGTGGTTTTGGGACGTTAAACCCCACATATCAATCAATCAATATTCTTAAGCACAACAGACAGGGTTGGCCGTTTGACGTTTTGTTGGATGCTGTTTAAAATATTGATAGCGTGGACAAACAGACGATTGTACATACAGACAGACCAAAATTGTGGCGTCGAAGGTCCCCAAAAAGCCTATCCTCTTCAAAAGTAGAGGTGAACTACCGTCGCCGAAGCCGACATTCGCGGTGCATTTTTTGCATGCGATATACAAAACAACCTAGCCCGTTGCCGGCAATCCCGATCTATGTCACACCAGACAAGTACAGCAGAATATAGATTGATCACCTACTTGTGAAAGAATCCAGCGCCGATTTCTGCCCAGAGTCAGACTTAAGTAATGTATCCACTAGACCATCTGTCTTCTCAGCCGCCATGTTGGCCTTCAGTCCCAACCGCCATGTTGGTCTTCATTCCCAACCATCTTGACTAAGCCAGAGAAAAACAGCGCGGTGTGATGACGTGTCAAGACGTGCTCCAAGGTTCGTTGGCGTGCCGAAACGGGCCCGCTCATTCAAGCGTACACATGAAACACAAGAGGATGCAATAGACGTCTAACTCTGCCCAGGCGGCGCTGCGAAAAACGTCGCCACCTACGACCCCCTCCTCTCGCCACGCCGGCCATACCTAGGTAGTGCACGTAGATTCGTTCGCAAGCGAACGTGCATATGCCCTTCTTATTCGTTGGTCTTGAGGCATGGTTTCCTAAAAACCAAAGACCTGGCAAGCTTCTTCCTTCAATCCAAGCTGAATTCATAAAATACGAAGCTCATCAAAACGAAATGTGGGCATAATACAAAATATGTTTATTTTATTTCGGCGTGCTGCACCTGGTAATTCAAGTGCAAGCGAGCATTGATTGCATGACATTGAGTTTGAGCTAAGCACTTAACTAAGTGCATACAGGAACAATCTATGCGATCTGTGGTACAAAGCTCACTTTTTGCGGCACGAATGGCCCTGGTGATTTTCGCTTTGCAGTTGCATTCGTGCTTGCAGTTACTTGCAGTCGATTGCTGTGCATTTATGTGTTTTATTACGCGCGGTTGAATCCTATACTGAGGGTTGTCTTTCGTGTTTATATAGTGCAAATGATGATACTTGCGTGTGCACTTTTTCAGTGTAAAACGAAAGGCGATACCGATGCCTCCGAGATATGCCGGAGAAAATTGGCAAAAACCTGTTTCTGTTCACGGTCATTTTGCGTTTTACCTGTATGACGCACGTGTTCCCATTTCCTAATTAAAGCCGCCACGTAGAGCATTCAAAGCCCTATAGTGCGTAATGTTGTGTGGTGGCGATAAATTGAGATTGTTGGTTGTCGCAGCATGTGTGATGTTTATCGCGGCTGGGCGTCACCTGTCTACTGTTGCACGTCGCGCACTGTGGTCAGAGGGTCTGTTAAGCTTTATAATCAAAGTTAACATGGATTTTTGTCAAGGCTGCCTAAAACAATAACTGGAAATCCACATTGTCACACTTAAGCGAACGGCCGTGGAGAACGCGAGTATTCGCATACCTAACACGTTCCCAATGGACTGTATTTAGCGCTCTCGCCAGTATGCTTTGTGAAAGCTGCGGAAATCAGTAAAACTGGTCATTTACGTCCGTGGCTATTCCCAATGCAACAGTAGGGCAGACTGGGGTCTTTTTTGTGAAGCGCGGAGCTATTGCGCCTGCTCTTGTTTTCTTCGTCGTTCAGGCAAGTGAACCAGCAAGCACTTCACGGCAGTTCGGTGACGCGTCCTACTAGCGGAGAGAAATTCGTACTGTTTTCCTGAGTATTCATTGCGCATATACATATAATGTTTTGCTCAATCACTCTTTCGTACGCTGTAATTGCTCCTGTTTGCGCAGCTGGCTGTGCAAGGAAGTGGGAATTTACATTACTCAAAACTGCGCCAACAGGTTGCACTGCGTGTTTTTTCATAGGGCAGGATTCATCGTACGCGGTGTTTTATAATTACTGAGTGGAACAATTCATAAGGACAATTGGTGTCACAAAGACATGAGTAAAAAACTGTAAAATGTTCTGGATGCAGGGTGGGTTTGAAAACGGACACAAGTGTAGATTCGAATGGAGTAAAACTGACGCTAATGTAGACAATGTGAGCTCAAAGAAAAAATCAAGAAAATGGTGCTTGCCCAGAGGGAACTGCTGATGATAATCACCGAGCTGGAGACTGCGTCGGCGACAGAGCAAGAAAAAACGAGGGATATGGGAGAAAGGCTCATGTCCGCCGAAGAGGCGCGAGCGAAGATGAACAAAGGAGCCACCGACGGAGAGAATGGTAGTGCACTGGCAACCAGAACGGCGGAGGAGAAAGAGCAAGCAAGTCCGGAGAAAATAATTTTTGCCGGTTCAATGGCCGCAAGACCGAGCTTTAGCGAAGTAGTGATGGGGCTGGGAGGGGACAAAGCAGCCGGCGTCACAAGTGCAAGTAACCCCCTGGCGCAGGACGCTCCAGCTAAAAAGCCGCAGCACGTGATAATCGCTGGGGACTGGAAATTAAATCGATGCGCAGAAGCAATCAAAGAGAGGGTAAGAGGAGACAAGAGGGTTGCAGTAGGGACGTTCCCAGGACGCAAGCTGAAAGCAGTGATAAGGCAAGCAAGCGCAAAACTGAAAACTACAGCTGATGGATGAAACTTCTTCATAATTGCAGGTGGTATAAACGATGTCTCAAATGAAGATAAAGCAGGACTAGCGACCACACTGGCGAAAGTGGTCGATGACATGTAGTGAGATGACAGGTAGTGATATGCACAATACCGGAGGTACCAGTACGTGACACCAACGTGCAAAGAGCTTTTGTCACCGCAAACGAAGACATATGACGGGTGAGGCGAGAGAAAGGCTTTGAGGCGGTGGAAATAAACAGAGGGGCATAGATGGAGTGGTTTTCAACGAGACAGAATCCACTTCGATGCAAGGCTACACTCTAAGGCAAAATTACCTGAAAAAGGAGTAACGGAGCCCAATAAGCACGAGCGATGAACGGATAGACCGTTGAGGAGCAACCACAGCGGGAAGCGTGCTGCGCGAAACCAGTCTCCAAACACGCTCCAAAAGGATGAACCACCCGCGGATTGCAGGAAGCGCGAAAAGCGTTGCCAAGGTGACCAACCCTACTTTTTCTCTCTTCTCCTCCTCTGCTGGCTCAGTCTTTCCCCTTATTTTGCCGGCGGCGGTTGCCGTTGCATCGCGCTCGGAGTGCTCGACCACGGCCGCCTGGATTCGAAATTCTAAGAATTACGATGTGGTGCTTGTGTGTACGCTTAGATTAGCGTGGGCTGCTGTTGTTGCGTTTCGCTGCACCCTTGCAGTCTGGAATAAATCTCGACAGGTCACCACGTCATGCTGTATATATCTGGCTTCAAGATAGTTACGACCAACACACGACCGCAACAGTTGGGAAGGCCAATATGGCGGCCGAGAAGACAACAGGCCCATCACATATATACTTCAGCCCGACTCAGGCCTGAAAAGAACGCTGGATTCCAAGGCAAGTACGTTATGATTCTTTATTCTACTCTACTTGTCGTGTGTGCGATACGGATCGCGCTTGCCGGCAACGGGCTTGGTCATGTTGTATATCACACGCATGAAATGCATCGCAAAGGTTAGCTTCGGCGTCTGCAGTTCGCCTGTGCTTCGCGACCGTCTGGAAATTGGCCGCCATTGCCGTCGGCCTCCCGTACGGTCGCTCATCGAGTGATCGCAGGTCTTCGCCACTGCGACGAGCTTTAGGCTGACGATATTGGGCAGAGACCTTGTCACTGTGTTGGGAGTCGTCGAAAACACGTTGTGGGCTCTCGTAAAAAGCTTGGTTGCAGTATGTCGCGCGCTGTAAGTGCACCAGCACGGGCCAGCGAAGATTTTGCTACCGTCGGAACTCACTGAAAATTGGTCATCATTACAGATGGCTTTCCCGTCAGTCACTCGAGAGCAGCTTGGCGCCGTCCGTTGGCCGCGGCGGCGGACTCGCGTTTGCGCACTGCACTCGATCGAGTTTGTGGAAAAGGGCCACAATACCCTCAATTTCCTCGGTGCTAGCTCCAAACCAGCTCGGCGCTGTTCGTGGCGGCGGCCAAGCGTACGCTCGCTCTCCTGTTCGAAGCTCCCTGGCGGCAGACACTCCGCGTGCAACGCCGTGTTATGTCTCGCGTTTGCTTGCTAGAGCTGAATGACGTCGCTCGCTTAGGACTGGCCGATTTGTTTTCGGCACGGTGGTTCGCGAAGTCGTGGCTGCGGCCACCGTTCCTAAGCTTTGCGCTACGGGGATCGAAATGAGTCTTTGACATTGTGTGACATCATGGTGAAATTATTAGCATGTCATATCTCACGTATGTTTTCATTTCACCTTGCACGTATATCTCATATGCATTTGTATTCATCCTTTGTCATGTGTGACTCACTATTTTGCATACTTATTGTGCAGCCGTGGGCACACACCGTGCTGAAGACCCTGTGCGCTGGCGTCTGCGATGCCTGTCATCCATCTCTTTCGTCAGGGCAGCTTCAGAAGGACTGTGCGACATGTGAAGGTAAAGTTATTTTGTAGTAGTAGTAGTAGTATTTTTATTTACAGTAAGCCGGATACAGAGCTCATTGCAGGGGCAAAGGGCTAAAGGCGAACAGCCTGACAAAGGCCCTTGTCCCTGTGTGTAATATCCTAACGGTTGTTTTTATATTAACGTACACTTGTCATATGCGTGATTTTTCATCTTCTGTCACGTGTGTCTAACTATTTTTACTTTATTATTGTACGTGCAGCCGTGGGCACACAACAGGCAGAAGGCTGCGTGCGCTGGCGTCTGCGATGGCTGTCATCTATCGCTTTCGTCAGAGGAGCTCCCCAAGGAGTGAATGAAATTTGACAGCGAGACAGGACTTGTACACTTCCCCAAGAATTCACTTAAGAGACTGGAGAAACTTCATGTGTATGTTGAAAAATAAAAGGTTTCGATGTCTTTTGTCTTTCGTTATGGCCGTGACTGCGAAAGCAGTTAAACATAGGTGGCTAACTACTTTTTCGCGTGTTTTTTTCTGCACAGTTTGTCACTCACTGTGCTGAAAAACAGGCGAAAAAGGTATTAGGAATGGCGGAAAATAAACAAAAACAATGTTTGAATTTTGAACAAAAAGTTCATCCGATCGGAGTATTTGAGTGGATCAACCATGCTTCCGGTAAAGTGCAGCTGTGAGGACTAACGGTTGCACGGTAAGGTGTAAATATGGGGAGAAATAGTTGCCCTATAAGGTGCACATGTGAGGACTAAATGTTAGTTTTTTGAGATGCCTTGTGGGACTAACGATCAGTCAGTAAGGTGTATATGTGAGAACTTAATGCTAGTACCTTGAGCTCGTTTGTGGGAATTAATTGTTAGGCCTGGTGCCGTTAGTCCTAAATGTATTAATGGTTGTGGCAGCACCACTAGTCCCCAATAGGACGAACCACACACCCTTTTAACAGTCTTTTGCCTTAGAGTGTAGGTCATAAGGTGGGTTGGCGACTTGTAGAACGTGCAGTAGCTTATTTTTTTGGGGGTGGGGCACGCGGGCCCTTCGGGGTTCAGAATAGCTAGTAACGAGAAAAACAACCAGGGGGACTCTTTACCAGGTGGTATAGGCAGATACGATTCCGAAGTACCACCATTATCTAAGACACGTAGAGTCTGGGGCAGAAATCGATTTAACCATGAGGGCCGAGCCAATTCATACGTAGGGTATATTAACATGCAGGGTAGCAGGAATAGGCTGAAGTGGGAACAGATAGAAAAGCAGCTAAGGGAGAAGAAGCCGATGTTATATGGTTTTTTAGAAACACATCTTAGGGACATGGAACAACACCTAACAATCCGGACTGCTCATGTCATTATTATAATAGAAGAGAAGGCAGCAGAAAGGGGGTGGTATTGGGGCATTTATTCATAAAAGTACAGAGGGGCAAAGGGTCAAATTGGAGTGCAAGGAACATTTATGGCTAAAAGGAAAAGTGACAGGGCGAATTGCGCTCCTGGGTATTGTATATTTTTGGACAGGGGCGAAACCTACAGAGCAAAACCAACAAATGATGCAGTGCATGGAACATGACATTGAAGAACTAGGAGAAGAATGCGAGGTAAATATATTAGGAAATACGAATGCGCACATGGAAACAATGGACGGATACACTGACCCAACAGGCAGAGTTTTAATGAATATGTGCGAAAGGCGTGATTCAATCAGTTGCAACAGCACCGAAAAACGCGAAGGGCAGATAACGAGGGAGGTGGGAAGGCTGAAGTCGACGATAAAGTACGCAATATTGTCGCATAAGATGCATGATCGCCTATGGTCGATGAAAATAGATGAATATCGGTCCAGAAGCTTTGGTAGTGATCACGAACGTATCAAGCTGAGTTTTGGAAGAGAAATGAAATTGGAAAGGTGGCATAATGAGCAACCACACCGTAATATATATTCAGAAAGGCAGATATAAAGATCAACTAAAGAGATTGAGAAATTTATCACCGAGGATACTAAAACAGAGTAGACTTATGCAAATTTAACTCGATTGTTTGAGTTAGAGCTTGCTAAGATTGAGTCAAATCAACCGAGAAAGGCAGACACAAAGCCAAGAGCTGGTGTGATGAGGAAGTTAAGAGAGCCATAGTAAGACGTCAAGAAGCCTCAAGGGAACACAGGTGTGCTGAACAGAGGTGTTAACCGGAAGATGATGTCAAAAGAAAATGCGATAACTTTTTTAGTTGTAGAATAGAAGCGTCCGATTTTATCAGTGACAAGATTAGAAGAAAGGGGGCCCAATGGGTGGCGGAAGTACACAAAGAGGATAGAAAGGCAGCTGCAAAGTTTTGTGACCGTCTCAATTCTCTGAACAAGATGTCAAGCATAAAAGAGAGGTTTATAACTACAGTTCAAGGGGTGTGACTACAAGGGGGTGAGGGAATGGAATATATGAAAACATTGACAGAAGTCGTTACAAAACAAGAAAAGGCTGCTTGCACCGTGTCAGATGAGGATGGACCAATTAGCTCAGTGTCTCCACTGGTACAACTAGAGCGGCAAATAGGCAAAAAAAGGTTTCCTAATGGCACATCAACAGGCACTAACTGTAGAAAACAGATTGAAGATGGAGCTCGGAGGCGAGGAAGAAGAAGTAGCCAGGGGCACGCTCTGCATATTTTTTATTTTCCTGTTCTCTGAACAATAAACTGAAGACGTATCGGTTCTGTGGTCTCTTTGGTCCTTCTGAAACATGGTCCCATGACCAGGATGATCTGAAGACAGACGCACAGACTTCAACCCCATTCGCATCAACGGGTTGAAGAACAAAGCAGCGGCGTCTGGCTTAAGAACGAACCGTAGAGAGAAGAACCACGACCGACGACTGTTGGAGACACACATAAAAAGGCTAGAGCTCTTTCAACAAGTTTCAAGCATGAATAAAGAGGTCCTATCGAAGAAGCGGAAGACGCTTCGAAGAAATGTGAAGACGCTTACGAGCGAAATCGATAAGAAAATAGTAGAAGACGCCGATCGAGCACAACTTATGACGCTTCTGAACCAGATGAAGAGCGCGTCACAGACGCTTTGACAAGTTAACGAACAGATTGAACAGTTCATTGAAGAAGACGACGTGGAGGCAGAATTTGAAAGAGTTTTTCCTTATGAGATGAAGATCGTCACAGCAACGACAAAAATAGAAGAGCAATTACGCGAGTTATAAACAAGCGACGCAATTGCCTACGGGAATAGTCACAGAACAGGCGAGCTCAGTGCAAGGTACTAACCAAATCTCGAAGACGCAAGAGCTTGTAAAGTTGCCACGTCTTGAGATGATCAAGTTTGATGGGAAAAAACAGCATGGCCAAGGTTTTCGCATCAGTTCGAGACATCTGTGCATAACAGAGTGAAGATGCCGAAGAATCAAAAATTTAATTACCTTCTGGCGTCTCTGAGTGAGGAGGCTGCGTCCCTAATAGAAGGTTTGCAGTTTTCTGATCAGAATTACGAGCAATCAGTCGCTCTTCTGAAAGAAACCGGGCGAGAAGATAATTTGAGAGAGACCTACATAAAAGAGCTTGCAAACTTGGAAGCAGTGAAGAGTCCTATAGATGTAGATAGGTTGAAGAAACTCTTCCAAAAGTTGCCAGTGAACACACGAGCACTGCAGTCGTTAGGAGTGGAAATGGATAGCCAAAGTGATAGCTCCTGTTGTAAAATCTGCGCTACCAGTGGGTATGAGGATTGAGATGAAGATGAAGGAAATAGAGAAAGGTGACAACAGACCAGCAACTACGGAATCGGACTCAGCGTCAAGAGACAGCACGAGCAGTTTGAAAGAAATTATGGAATTTTTAAACAAAGATATACGCAGCAAAGAAGAAACTCGAGAGGAAAAATACGACCTGACCCAGTCACCGCACAGCATGAGGCGGACTAGAACATCTACGCTTCAAAGCATATCGATTAAGAAATGCATCTTCTGTGAGATGACTGGACACTACAGGAAAGATTGCAGAAAAAGCATTAGTATTCAACAGAAGAAAGAAGCCTTGCAACGGGAACGAAGGTGCTTCAGATGCACCAGACCTCACCACACGGCGAAGATATTCCGCGCTAATGTACGCTGCAAAACATGCAAGGGAAGGCACGCGACATCCATGTGTCGATCACGTGCGCCTGCAAGAAAGTCAGCACAGCAGCAAAGCGGTGATGTTGAGCAAATGCGTAAAAGCGCGCAACCTGACCGGTTAGACACCAGCAAGTCCTGCAACATGCACGCACAGCAGTCTGATGAACACAGTGCATACTACTGCAGACAGCCTTTTCGTGGACGGAGGGGGAAGACAGCGGGTGCTACGCACGGATTCTGCTGAACAACGGGAGTCAGAGGACATTCATCCTCAAAAGATTGTAAAGAAAACTAGCGTGCAAGGTAAAAAGATCCGAAAGGATTACTGTAGGATCATTTGGAGGAAGAGAGATGGAACTAGACATGAAAGTCATCGAGGTCAGCGTGAGGAAGGATCCCACATCGGAGCCAGTCGCGATTGAGGCACTGGAGATAGAAGTTATATCCTGTGACGTGCTACCATCGCCACCATTGACAACACACGAAAGAGCAAGATCGATGGGAATTTGTTTGGCTTATGACAACGAGAAGTCGGACAAAGAAAGAAAAATTATGGAAACTTCTATATTAATTGGAGCAGATTATTACTGGACTGTAGTGACTGGCCGCATTTGCGAGATTCATTCAAAAGTAATGGCAATAGAAACAATATTGGGATGGACGATCCAAGGTCCTGTAGGACTTCATTGTGTGCCAATGAAATCATCGACGATTATGGTACTCAAGGTCAGTGCCAAGTCGGACACGACTGTGGACGAACTGCTGAGATTATGGGACTTGGAAAACATGGGCATCAAGGAGAAACCAGCAACAAAGATGAACGATGAACATGTGCTAGACTACGTCCGACAAACAATAGAGTTCAAGGCGGGAAGATACCAAGTGCAGCTACCATGGAAGGAAAACGTGACGTTGGACGACAACACCCTTGTGGAGAAGAGGCTTATCCAGGTGACCAAGAAATTATACAAGGATAAAGATGAACTCCTAGCCTATGACAAAGCTATTCGAGAGTACTTCGAGCAAGAAATAGCAGAAAACGTCGAAGAAGATGCTGGATCCGATATACAGAACAAACTTTTATACGACATGCCGCGTCAAGCAGTAATTAAGAAGGACCGAACAACGACAAAAATACGGATCGTCTTTGACGCATCTTCAGCCATAATCCAGGTGAATCCTTGAATGACAACTTGGAACAGGAGCCAAACCTAAACCCCGACATCACAAGCTTGCTGATAAACTTTCGACATCACAAGATCGCTATGTCAGCCGACGTGGAAAAAGCATTCTTGCAGATCAAGATACATGAAAATGACCGAGACGCTCTCCGATTTATGTGGTGGGAAAGAATACCCAGCGAAGATATGTCAACCCCGAAGATAAAAACGTGGAGGATGACGAGGGTTACTTTCGGAACTACACCAAGTAGTTTCCTTCTAGCGGCCACGATTCATCGACATTTGGATAAATTCGAAGAAAAATATCCTGCAGTAGTGGCGCAACTTCGGAAAGGAATCTACGTCGATGACGTTATACTAGGAGCCGACGAATACTCGACATAATCAAAGATATGCAAAGAAGCACGAGATATTTTTCGCAATGCGGGAATGAATTTAAGAAAATGGGTTTCAAATGACGCCGAGGTAATAAAACTCTTTGATGAAGAAGGAGAGGATCTGGATCGAGGGATAAGAAAAGAGGGATGAATCAAAATTTTGGGACAGAAAGAGAATTTCGTAGACGACGTGTTGAGCTTTCAGACACTACATGGCGAAATGACAAGGACATGAGACAGCTCTCAAAAAGACAGGTTTTGCATGCCACGGCAAAGCTATATGACTCTTTAGGTTTTTTGACACCATTTTCAGTTAGAGCAAAAATATTGCTGAAAATATTTGGATGGATAAACTGAAATGGGATGAACCGTTACCAAGCCAGCATAGATCAGCTTGGAAGGGCTGGTCGGAGGAGCTTCAGCACTTAGATGACTTCACCGTTAACAGATGCTATGACAACAGGCAAGCTGAAGTGAAAGCATCGACTCTACACGTGTTCTCCGATGCGAGTCTAATGGCGTATGGAGCAGCAGCATACATTGTAACAAAATACTCCGATGGAAGCAATGAAGCCAATTTAATCATTGCAAAGGGTAGAGTCGCTCCAATCAAAAAGATTACACAAGCAAGATTGGAGTTGTTGGCGGCCACAATATCAGTCAGATTGGCCAGTCATATAACTGAGAATTTTATCAGAAAACTAAGGATTGTGAAATTCCGGACTGACTCTCAAATTGTATTGTGCTGGATAAAGTCTAACAAAGCGAAAGATCTGTTTGTTCATAACCGCGCAGCGGAAATTAAGAGCAAGTCCAATGAGAGTCAATGAGGTTATGTTAAAAGTGATGAAAATCCTGCGGATTTGATGACAAGGGGGATGAAGATGAAACGTTTGCTGGACAGTGAATTATGGTGGAAAGGCCCCACTTGGATCAAGAATGAAAAACAAAGGCCTGATTATGACATCACGCAAAAACCAGACAGTGATGACAACAAAGACGAAGAAAAGACCGTGGCAAGCTTAACTACCGGCATGGGTGAAGTAAAGATAACTGATGTGAGCAAATTTGGATCATACAAGAAAGCTTTACGAGTTACCGCGTGGGTGATGCGTTATATAGGAAACCGACGAAAAGAAAGGAAAACAGGTTCACTGACAGGAGAAGAATTGGAAAAGGCAGAGTTTGTGCTGATAAAGCAGGAGCAGAAAACGCTACAAAATGCAGTGACACGAATATATGACAACACGAATCTGTACGGCACGAACATCTTCGAAGATGATCAAGGAGTCCTAAGAGGAAAAGGGAGGCTTCAGTGGAGTGATTTGAGCTTTGATGAGAAGCATCCTATTATTTTACCAAGAGAAAGTCACTTTTCAGAACTCCTAGTTCTGAACACGTATCAAGTAACAATGCACGGTGGCGTTGCGGCAACACTGACACATCTGAAAACTAAGTTTTGGATTGTGCGTGCCCTACAGATGGTGAAATATGTGATAAAGAACTGCATCACATGTAGGCGATTTAATCCTAGACAAATGGCACAAGAAATTCTACCACTGCCAGCTGACAAGACGAGGCCATTCGACACAGTTGGTATAGACTTTGCTGGACCGCTAAATGCTTGAGAGGAGAAAGGCGAAAAAGTTACAAAGTCTTACTTAGTAATATTAACGCGTGCAGTAACAAGAGCCATACAACTGGAGTTGGTCAAGAGGATGTCATCAGGAGCGTTTATACAAGCATTCCGAAGATTCATAGCTAGAAGAGGATTGTGTACAACTATTTACAGTGATAATGCAAGAGCGTTCGAGAAATCTGAGAAAGAGATGAACAATATATTAAAGATGGAAGATGAAAGGCTTCAACAGTCTACCAGTAACCTAAAATAAAATGGAAGTTTATTGTAGAGTTAGCTCAATGGTGGGGAGGATTTTATGAAAGATTGATCAGAAGCTTCAAGACATCCATGGCAAAAAATATAGGTGCTCGACTTTTTGATGAAGAAGAACTACGGACTGTGGTTGTTGAAGCAGAGGGAGTACTTAACAACCGGCCTTTTACTTATGTGTATGACGATTCTAACGAGCCACAACCCATCACCCCGGCGGACGCTATAGGACGCAGGCAAGCAGTGAACAAGCAGGAAGAAAACAGACTCTGAGAATACAGTTCGCTGAATTACTGGAGTGCAAGAAAACGGGCAATGATAACATGGTAGACCAGATGAAAAAAGGAGTACCTGAGGGAGCTTAAGTGTGCCAGCAGAAAAACAGAGCGTCACACAAATGTACATGAAGGAGATGTACTTCTGTTTGGAGAAGCGCAAAAACGAACTCAGTAGAAACTCTGCAAGGTCGAAAAGATTTTCCCAGGCAAGGATGGACTGGTGAGAACATGCTTGCTTCGTACACCTGAAGGAAAATTAGTCAAGAGGCCGATTCAACTGTTGTATTCGCTCGAAGGTTGCTTCGGTTGAATCTGGCCGGCGGGAAGGTGTAGAAAACAGATTGAAGATGGAGCTTGGAGGCGAGGAAGAAGAAGTAGCCAGGGGCACGCTCTGCATATTTTTTATTTTTCTGTTCTGTCAACAATAAACCAAAGACGTATCGGTTCTGTGGTCTCTCTGGTCCTTCTGAAACACTAATGGCATCCCAATCTTGTTAATAAAGAAAATAGGGCCAAACTCTAGGCAAACAATAAAAGAGGCAGCGAGCAAAGCAATAATGACTGATGAAGCTCCCGATGGGTGGAAACTAAGCAGGATGGGCATGATCAATAAAAGAAAGGGTGACAAAGCCGATATAAACAACTACCGTCCTTTAAGAGTGATATCAGTAGTTTGCAGGCTCGTGATCCAGATAGTAGAGGAAAGACAACATATACGGGTGGAAAATGAGGGGGTGCTGGGAGAACTACAAAAAAGGTTGTGTAAACGAAGGAGGTTAGAGGACAATCTGTTTTTATTGTATTGAAATACGGAAAAAAGAACACTGGCCGCTGTGGCTGGCATTTCTAGATATCATGGGAGCTTACGATAGTGTGATTCAAGAAGATGAAGAATACTGGACACATTAGATTTGGAAGATGGAATAACTTATCCTCTAATGGATATCTTAAAAGAAACCAGGTGGTTATGAAGTAGGAAGAGAAGGTATCTGAACATATAGAGATACAACGCGGGCTTCGACAGAGATGTCTCTTGTCACCTTTGTTATTTATGCTGTATCTCCTGGGACTGGAAGCCAAATTAGAAAAGAGTTGGCTCGGCTTCAACCTCTTTTTTGCCAAGCAAGAAAAACACATTGAGCAGTCATTAAGAACATTGATGTATGCAGAAAATATAGCATTATAGCCGAAAACAAGAAGCTCAGCGGGCATTGATAAATATCTATGGTAATGAGGGAGATAGGTTTAATTTGAAGTTCAGCAGGAAAAAAAATAGGCAATCATGGTTTTGATGATAACAAAGGCGGTGAGCAAAACATACAGAAAGGCACGCTATAAAGAGTGGATTGATACAAGTATTTGGGCATATGAATATATACTGGGGCTGAGTGTGTGAGGGAGCACTAAAGATACGTAATGGCTAAAGGCACCAGGAATGCAGCTGTAATAAAAAAAGGGACACTGTAGCACTAAAATAGGTATGACGTGTTGAGAGGGATTAGGAAAGGTGCAAAGGTCCTAGGTTTGACTTTCGGCGATGCGGTCTTGTGCATGAAATCAGAAGTTCGAGCAAGATTGGAAATTGAACAACGTGTCATGCGTAGACTGGCTTTGGGAGCACACGGGAATACCTCGAATCAGGGGTTACACAGTGACATAGGATGGACATCATTTGAGTGCAGGGAAGCTAGCAGAAAGATAGAATTTGAGGAGTGATTGAGAAACAAAGAGAGAAGAGCATTGTGGTTGGAAAGTTTTCAGATACTTGTACATCAAGAATGTTGATAGTAAATGGAGGAAGCGAACTAAAAAACTGTCAAGAAAGTGTTTAGACAGCAGCAGACTACGAAGCCAAAATGAAAAACCAGTTAAGGAGAAGCTGAAGGAATAGGTAAGGGACATATGGAGTATGGGAATGCTTACAAAATCATAACTGGAGACATAACAAACTTTTAAGCAGAAAATTTTATGGAAAAAAATCCACGATGATTCTTGGGGTAGTTCTCCACTCTTCCAGGCTAGAACGGGAGTATTGTGGACCAAGGCATACAGAGCAAATTACGATAACCCAGGCACGGTATGTAGTGCGTGTGAAGAGGAGGAGGACACGGCTGAACATTTGATAATGTTCTCTAAAAGACTCCACGCTATGGTCGGAGAGGCTCCGAATTTTTCAAAGCATTGTGGTTTAGGGACAGTGAAGGCAAAACAGACTTTAAATGGGTAGAAATAACAAGGACGAGGATAACTGATTGGTGGCTACAATCGAGGCTTAACTGAAATTCAATCCCTAAAAATACAGTGATAAGTAAAAACACCACAACAGTGATAGGTAAAAACACCCACCCACTTAGCTTTTCGGCTAGGTGGCGTGAGTCACCACCCGATCTAAAGAGCACAGCCGGATCCATCCGTCCATCCAATCATCCATCCATCCATCCATCCATCCACCCACCCACCCACCCATCCACCCACCCACCCACCCACCCACCCACCCAACCACCCACTCACCCACCCACCCATTCACTCCTTTTCGGGTAATTTTGTCGTAGAATTACTGACTTTGTAACACGTTCCCACGCAGGCTCAGATGTGTCAAGAGTGCCCTAAAGTACTGGTACTGTAGACTTTGTTCATTTAGTTTTTTTTCACGTTGGGATTGTGATGACAAGTTCGATACGACGACGTGGTCAAGCGCGCCGTCATGGCACTACTAACTGTTTATTTTGCGTAACTGAACGCACTCCGGCAAATTCAACACGTCCACTCATTGGACACCATGACAATAGCTCCCCTGTTGCATAGGTTCACAAAAAAGTGTGAAACTGCCTATGTTACAGAAAATATTCATCAACGCACAGATTAGACATTGAGGTTGCTTCTATAATCGAACCAAGGCACTGTGTGTGGAAGTGATTCGTTCTACCGGAAGGCTGCACCAGTGCGAGAAAATGCTGCTGGAATAAAATCTATGCAACTGTCATCTCGGGGAACAAGTAGGTGTAGTTCCAGTACTGGCTAGACACTTTGTAAACAACGAAAGAAAAACGTTGCCTACGTGTTCAAATCACGCAGTTAGCTTCAGTCAAGCTTGATTGACTCTCAGACAAATACGTTAATGACTGACACACATGATGCATACCTTAACGCACAGTACGGTTCAGATTTCCCGTGTTCTCTAATGTGTGCACTGATCTCAGTTTCATGATGAGCTACACTACTGACACCACTTAACTTGATGAGCCTTGCAAGCCTTCAATGTACGAGCAATACACAGCTGTTAATTATTTGCTAAAAAGAGAAAAAAAAGATAGATGCTGCATCGCCAGTTACTCTCTGTTTCTCGTGAAATAGATGCTCGCATTGAGCATTTAGTACTTGGAAGAATTTATAGCAATACTTACCGGTGCCCTTTTAAGGAACAGAGTGCGGTGGATAAATCCTCCCCCAATTTTATTGAAGGTAGATGCTACGCATGAGTACTCTGACTTGTTGTAAGGCCTGGAGTAACCCACAAGGTAAAGAGTATTTTCCGAAGCGGGTAACTAAAAACAGAATTGATTGTTTTTATTTTTGTTAACAGTATTACTAAAGTAGCATTAAAAAAGCTTAAGCAGATAAACAGACACTCCACTACTGTGCGTGATGCGCAATACTGCCCTGTCGTAAGTCAAAGTGAACGTTGGACTGCTGTTGTTGTAAAACTAGATGGCATACATGGCGACAGAAACACAGGTAGGAGAAAACTACAGTTTGTGAAAAGGATTATTTAAGCCTGTGCCAATGTGAAAATTCGTATTCTGTATTCGAGAAGCAAATAGTCATTCCGAATAAAAATTGTTTTATCTCACTGTTAATCTATGCCCCTAAGAAATACAGTTACATGGGTTGCGCAGACGAATTTGAGGCAGTGTGTTCAATTGTAGGCAAAGGCGGCTGTTTAGAAATAAAATCCAGTTTAGAAATAAAATCCCACGAGCGTAACGGAATCAGGCCGCCTGCTAGTCAGCTCTAAATAGTCAAAATCTATTGCTCAGCTCTCATCTTTAACTCAAAAAATGGGCTTCCCAGCAACTAATTTGGCAGCCATGGGCCAGAAAGCATTGGCCCAAAGCCGAAGACCTCTCGAACCTCAGCGCAGGGCATATAATAAAGTTCATTGATCAAAGCTCGTCTAAAAATTTGATCTTCGATAGCTCTGATCATCGTGTCATTGTGCAGCAAGTCAAGCAGGGGCAGACGCGTATAGTTTTGAGGCTTTTACGTCGGTATAGCTGGCAGAGTCGAAGCGGAGCACACCGAGATAAGCGTTGTTCTCGCGCCTCCAGCTATTCTGATAACTTTTTCCTCAAGAGGTGGGTTAAAAAGAAATGGTGACGAACATTTATCACAAGGAAAAGCTGCTGTTTTGAAGCTCAGAGAGCACTCGGAACTTCTGTAATATTGTTTTCGGACGGTATAGCAGAGTCATTGGCCGGGTCTTCTTGTGGAAGATGCCGATGAGAGATTATGCGGCAGTCCTTTCTGATATATCAGGCCAAGAAAATGCAGCTCTTCATTTTTAATCTTCGGTGGCGAGTAGGTTCTCACTGTGAGGCCATTAAAAGGAAACTAAAGGCAACTAATAAGTCGACATTGATTGTTGAAATAGAGGTCCAGAAACCTCGTCGTGTTTCTTTTGTTCCAAAGAAGGACTTATTTTGAAATAAAATAACGCTTTAGTGATCCGCATTAGGTTAGTAGACTTCAAACTACCCTTATAAAAAAGCGGACTGCCTAACGTCACCGTTGGCGCAAACAACATTGCGCGGTTTTATTTTGTGGCCCCCGGTATCAGTAGCAACAGAACGAAAGCAGTGAGCCACAGCAGCAAAACTGCCAATAATTAATTTCCTGCGATTGGCTCCAAGATAGCAGACATATTTTGGTTCAACTGAGTGCCGCTAAATGACGCAACCTGTCCGGTTTACCTACGCAAAAATGGAATTTTTAACCTGTGGGGTCATTTTTCATAGCAACGTCCAGATATTCTTTTTTCTATGAAACAAAGAAAAACGAAGACGGAGCATTTCATTTCGTCCTCAATGCACGGAAAGTTCTTTATTTTGTGTGGCTAGATCGATTACTAGAGATTAATTGTGCGTGGTTCGTCTGATGTCATTGTAATAATTTTGAGAATGGCCTACTGCGGCGCATGTATTTGTGTACATTTGGCCGAATTTATCGATAGGTATGGTATTGCTGCTGATAATATTGTTATTTTAGATGTCATACATTGACCTTTAAGTCAGAGGTAAATTGTCATTTCACTATAGTGTCCTGATGTAGTCGGTGGTCTGCCGAGAGGACGAGGAGAGAGAGGATCTTGGAGCTGTAACAGTAACTTTCAAATATAGTATTTACATTTTGATGGCAGCATTGCTGCATGATAGTGGTAGAATCATGGAAGCTCTCGGTGGAAGCCTAATAAGAGCTTCTGGAGCTTGTCGGGAGCGTCTGAGAGCCCAAAATTTATGTCCGGCCTTTAAAGGATTCTCTGAAGCACGAAATAATGGAGGCCTGGACCATCGAATGAAAATTACCTTCTTCACATCTGGCCCCTGAAGGAGGTGAAAGGCCGCCTCCTTTCCGACTCAGGAAAGACAAAAGAGACACGCCTAGTTCTTCCCATGGTGAGGGAAAAATGCTGCACACTGCACGCCACACAGCACTACATGAAGGCGTTGAGTCCTACGGGGAAATCAACTCTGTAGTCCATTGCAGTGTTCAGATGGCGTGCCAGGAAGACCACGGTTTGTGGAAACACGGCAATAGGGTACCACGGAAAACGTGGGAAATGCACCTGCAGACGGTTCTCAGATTCTTGGCTTAATGCCGAGAGCACCTTGCCGAAAAAGCAAGCACCCTCGACGACGCCAACAGCTCTCCGTAATCCGTCGGTCAGGCGTGCCTAAAGGGCCTTACAGGGGCACCGACGACCCTGAAAAACGACTTTCATGTGTTCACCGCTCTTGGCTCATTAGTGTGGCTCTTCTAATACCCACTTTTGGCTACCCGCGCGCTGCTAGAGCCAGCCAGAGTGCACTTGTTTTTAAAGGGGAAGCATTTCTTAGTAAACTTCGCTGACTTTGAGCGCATCTATCTATCTATCTATCTATCTATCTATCTATCTATCTATCTATCTATCTATCTATCTATCTATCTATCTATCTATCTATCTATCTATCTATCTATCTATCTATCTATCTATCTATCTATCTATCTATCTATCTATCTATCTATCTATCTATCTATCTATCTATCTATCTATCTATCTATCTATCTATCTATCTATCTATCTATCTATCTATCTATCTATCTTATTCATTTTACTTATTACATACTGCAGACGTTTAGGTCCAAGTAGGTAAGCAGTTACAAGGGTACATAGTCGAAAAAATAAGGGGCATAAAGATTGTTTGGGGTGAGTGTTTCATACACTCATAGTGAACACAAGGAGGGACATAGCAAATTATTTCATAATAACGCATGTACTAGACAAAAGAGAAAAAACACCACAAATTCATACTTCATATGTCGTGCAATAAATTAAAAATAAATGCATAAATATTACAAAACAATAAACACAAATATTTTCACCGTTCAAGTCAAGAAAGTAATGAATACATAAATATACAATAGGTACAGCACATACAAGATGAAGAAGTAAACGAAAAGAAAAGAAAAATGCTTTAATAAAAGATCGAAAACTTGAATTTTCAGTACAATGCTATTTAGAGCGAAGGAGAAATAGATTTTCTGAGGATGCCCGAGTTGTTCCGTTCCAATCTGAGACCGTGCGTGGATAATATGAGAACTTATAAGCGTCTGATCTGCAGAAATAGGGTGTTAGAGATTTGGCGTGATGATGCCTTGTGGGTCTGGGTGATAACGATCTCAGGTACGGCGATGGTTCAATCGCAAGTTTGTGGTTAAGAAGAAGAGAAAGGTCAATTCTTATGTGTTTTCGACGTGTAATAAGAAGGGAAAAGTCATTGGCCTTCATGATTTCACAAGGAGAGTCGACTCGTGAGAGCTTGTTAAAAATGAACCGGACGGCTTTTCTTTGTATTCTTTTCAGGCACTTGATGTTAGTTTGAGTGTATGGGTCCCATACTGCACTCGCGTATTCTAACTTAAGTCTTATTAAAGAATAATAGGCCAGAATTTAACATTGCTTGAGGAATTCTGAAGCTCATGTTTTACAAAGCAAGGTTTTCTGAACACAGAGGAGGAAATATTATTATATGTTTATTCCAGGATAAAATAATTGTTATTGTAACACCTAAGTATTTATAGCTATCAACTTGCCTAAGTGGCGAAGAACCAAGCTGGTAAGTAAAAGACAGGGGTGCTTTTTTACGCGTTTTAGGGAGCAGTACGGTTTTATCGGTGTTCAAAACCATGCCCCATTTTTTGCACCACTGCAATACGTTATTTAAATTGCTATTTAACTCAACCTGATCATCAAGATGAAACATTTATTTGAATAATACGCAGTCGTCTGCATTTTCTCGAATTTGAACACCAGGGCTTACTACGCTCACAATATCAATAATATAAACCAAGAAAATCAGGGGTCTAGGACACTGCCCTGTGGCACCCCTGAAGTGACTGCCAAACTTTCAGAACGTTCAAGGCTTCGATCACTTGCACGAGAACTGACACTCGTTCAGTGGAAATCACCGGCATTCACCAACGTCCGCCTTCATAATTTGGACCCACACCAACAGCTCCATCTTCCATCATGAATAACCAGAGCAGAGGAGACACTTTTGTGCCGTCTGTGGATTGGGGTGGCCTTTACGAATGCTTATTCGTTTCGAATTGGAATGGTCAGAAGCCCGACATGTGACAACTGTGGCTGCGTAGAGACTTTCTCCCATCTTCTCTGCGAGTGTCCCCGCTTCAGCGTGCAAAAAAAAAGAACTGTCGAAAGCTTTAGATAGAATAGACAGTCGCCAATTGTCGGAAGAAAGGGTATTAGGACACTGGCCGAGACCGTCCTCTGCACGCAAGGCATTGAGAGCGCTGTTGCGCTTTCTGCGGGCAAGTGGTCTTGGAGACAGACTGTAAAGAGCGTCGCGGATCGTCTGATGACCTTCTCTCTCCTTTTTTTACAACGTCTGTTTTCTCTCATCCCTTATCACCCTTACCCCCTTCCCCAGTACAGGGTAGCCAGTCGGTCTGAGAACTGGCTAACCTTCCTGCCCTTCCTCATTTATTCCTCCTCCTCCTCAGAACGTTCACCTCCAATGTCAATATATTGCCTCCTGTTAGTCAGGTAGGCAGAAATACATCTGATGAAGTGTTCAGGGACGCCAAGAATTCTAAGCTTTTTGATTAGTTTATTGTGTGGAACCTTGTCAAAAGCTTTGCTAAAATCAAGAAATATTACATCTACTTGGCCATTAGAATCAAGAGATGAAGCGAACGAGTGAACTAATGTGATCAGTTGGGTTATCGTTGAATACCCTTTTCGAAAGCCATGGTGATGTACTGTTAGTGCAGCATTATTTTCTAGAAATTCACGAACACAATTGGCTATAATATGTTCCACAAGTTTGCAGCATCGGGATGTCAGTGAAATAGGACGATAATTTTGTATAAGTGTCCTGTCACCTTTCTTGAACACAAGAACAACCCGGGCGGTTTTCCAGTCAGTAGGCAGTTGTGCAGTGATGACAGAGACACGAAACGAAATTACAAGAAAGTTTGCAAGAAGCTCGTCATATCGCTTGAGAAATATGTTCCGTCCGTCCGTCCGTCCGTCCGTCCGTCGGACCCATCTATCTATCTATCTATCTATCTATCTATCTATCTATCTATCTATCTATCTATCTATCTATCTATCTATCTATCTATCTATCTATCTATCTATCTATCTATCTATCTATCTATCTATCTATCTATCTATCTATCTATCTATCTATCTATCTATCTATCTATCTATCTATCTATCTATCTATCTATCTATCTATCTATCATCTATCTATCTATCTATCTATCTATCTATCTATCTATCTATCTATCTATCTATCTATCTATCTATCTATCTATCTATCTATCTATATATCTATCTAGCTGCTTACGACTTTTAGCTATCCTGGCCGTTTCGATAATGGTATCGATACCACCTTGGTATGTTCTGACATGACTGTAAGAAAAACATATTTGACTCGTCATAGCATGTAAATCATGATATGTATGTCATTAATGTCATGATTCGCCTTTCTTGGTCCTACAGCTCTTGCGGTTGTTCTGTTTACATGGCGTGTTGCAAAAATGGTACGGTGTGACATGATTGCATAGGGAACACAAGCGACAGACCCTAACACAAAAGCATGACATGCGTGTCATGAAATAACATGACTATATGTTCGCTCATAATGCTCTCGCAGCTGTTTCGCTAGCGTAACGTATACAAAACTTGGTATTACGGTACGTGAATGGATGACGAAGATGTGTGACTGGTGCAAACATGATACCTACTGCAAAAACAACAGCGTCCCCAGCATGATGCCAGTACGTCTTTTGACACTGGTACAGGCTTGAGACACTGGTGCAAGCTTGTGTTGACTGGCACTTCGCAAGGCGCAGTGGGAAAAAAATTGGCAGCATATCCACTGAGTGAATCATAGAGAGTGGGGCGAAGCATTCGTCCCTCCATGTGCCCGTCTGTGTGACCGTCCATGCGTCCATCCGCCCGTCCGTGCATGCGTCTGTTCGTGCATCCGTCCCTGCGTTCGTCCACGCATCCACCCCTGCGTCCGTTCATGCGTCCATCCATGCATCTGTCGGTGTGTCAGTTCGTACATCTATTCAACACTCCAAGTACCACCATCTCGCATCTTTTCATTATATATTCTCCGTATAGAAGAACCGCCATCCAGTGGACATTCCAAGGACTAAACGAGAGGTGGCACACACGCACTTTGTTACGGCTTGCGCTTCGCGTTTACTTCCCACCTTTACCCACCTCGAGTTCATGGTATATATTGGTTCACTGTATTCATGGCACTGCGGGCCAACGCTCACTAAACCTTTCTAAAACCAAGGAGGTTACGCCCAGCGAGTACAACGTAGCAACCTTTCTTGTCAGATAGTGCTCAATGTACATGCCAATGGCTGCTAATGGGAAATAAGAGACAGCGGTATTCTGCTTTTACTTTCTTACAGCTTGCGCTTCGTATATGCTTTCCACCTTTAACCACCTCGAGTTCATTTATGGTATATACTAGTTCATGGTATTCATGGTACTGCGGCTCAACGCTCGCTAAACCTTTTTAAAACTAAGGAGCTTACACCCAGCTAGTATAACGTAGCAACACTTTCTTGTCAGATAGTGCTCAATGTACATGCCAATGGCTGCTAATGGTGATTTCAGCGTGCGCGTTAACTAAAAGCCGAATGCTCCTGTCTCTCATTCTCCATTAGCAGCCATTGGCAAGGACATTAAGCACTAATGTTTATTGTTCAACAACGCACAGAAGAAATCTCTCACCAGCACCACTTTATAGGACAAAATTGTTATAATTGTTACATACTACAACGGCTACGAGGGACGAACGGGTGCTGCTATATAGAGCTTCGCCTCTAAAAGCTGTGTCGCACTGGTAGGGGCACTGGCTATCTCTGTGATGCTAGTGCATACTGGGAAGCGCAAGTGCTGGAATTGTCACTGGCAAGCGCTGGTGAATACTGGAGCACGCTCTATGTCTACTAGCGCAGTGTGCACATTATTGTAGCGTGTGTCGTGGTATGTTACGGTGGCGTTGAATTTTTCAAAATGCATGACTCGATAGCACGGAGAGACGCTACCCTTACAGATACCGAGCATACGTAGTTTTTGCGGTGCACGTACTCATCGCAGCAATTAAAATGCACCTTTTTCGTATTTGCCCCAGCGTATACCGGCTCTATTCGCATCAGCAGCGTATTGCTGTGACGATTCCAAGTTGCAGTGTTTGCAAGCCTGGAGCTACACGCCACTCCTATCAGAAACAGAAAATTGTTTTTGCCGGCAATTGACCAAACGTAAATGAGCTCTCTCGATCGCTTCACCTGGTTTCCCAGCACCGGCGAAAAAAAAATCTGTTGTTCGGTTTCGCCACACCGCATAAATGAATGTCTTGCCATAATGGTCCTTCTACTTACTTCAGGTAACAGTTACAAATGTACCGAAGATCAAATGCACAATCTCCAACTATCCCAACTCACCGCGTCGAGAGCGGTCTTACGCAGCACTCGGCCCAGCGAGCATTATGTCTAGTACACACCGAAACATCCGCTTTCTACAGCGACCGAAATTTCTCTGCCGCCGATACGCAGCGTCGTTCGCACTGGACGCGCGCCGCGCCGCCGAATATGCCATCTACTACGGGGCGAATGTGGGATGGATGCGCTGTCACCCGGTTGTTGTCGCGGCTTACAAACGATACTACGCTATCCGGTGGGGCATACTTCGACGATTATCGTACGCAAGAAGCAAGAAAAGACAGTACTGCTTACTTTGCTGGCAAGTAGCAGTCTTGTAACGCACGAAGAGCAGAAAAACCACCGACGCCAGCGGCGTTGGTGGGTTCGTTTCGCTTTGCAATACCGCAACAAGCTCGGTCACGCCAACAGCAAGCTCGGTCACCTCTTTCACGAAATACGGAGGTGAAGTAGGCACCGAGTAGGTTAAACTGCCGTTGGTTTCAACATTCAGTTACGTGCACTGCAGCATAACAAGTGAGTAGGACTTGGCCACCATTTTTCAAAATTTCTTGACTAGCGCTCCTATTGGTCCGCGGTGACCGATTCGGCGGCAGACGCCGCGAAAATCGGTCCGAGAGCAATCGGCGCGGAGAGGGCCCTTTCGGCGGAACTCGCCGCCGCCGAACCATATTCAGAGCACTTTCGGCGGCCGGAATGCTCATTGTGAACGCGGCCTTAAGCCTGTCGTGCCGGCCACGTTAGCGTATATGTTAGCGGCCTTTCTTGCTTCGTGTACACACAATTTTAAAGTGTAGAAATAGCTGTAAAGTATACTTTAGATATTCATTATTCTGAATCAGCTGTTTTACCTTGTTTCGATGTTCGCACAAGGGGTGCTGACAATCGATGCGTCGCACTTTCAGCTACGCAGGCTGTCACCGAAAGCTGCCGGCCGCACTTAGCCGGTACTTCTCTGATTGACACGTAACAACACGTAATTTCTAGTTGGCACTTTGGTACGCCTTCGTGAAGTGACTCCCTGGCATAGGTTTTCAGCGGATTGCACTAGAAATTTTATGAGTGTTTTTTTAATTGTTGGTATTGAAATAACTGCGTATACCTGTACACTGACACGCCCGCTGTATACTGTCAGTGGAGGCCAGAAAAACGACTGTCACTCGGTATCGCCACTCCGTAAATGCATTTTTAGCATTGAGTGACCTTCCACTTACTTCAGATACAGTTTAGGTAAGAGTTATGAATGGCGTGTAGTCATGTGAGAACATGACTACACGTTATAGTCAAGGCGCCAACACGATTCGACGTGACGCGATGCGCGTGCTCGCCGTCGTTCATTTCGTCGCGTCACACCGGCGTTGCCAAGCTAGGTGCCGGTCCAGCCATATAAATACTCGCTGGCCAACGGCACGCTGCGTTGCTTTGACGCATTCGCGTTTCAGTGCGTCTGGCGTCCCTCCGTCACGAAAAAAAGAAGACGCAGTGTTGTCTGGGGCTGTCTTGAGACTATAGAGTCCTCGCGTTTTGCTAACGTAGCGTCACTGTGTGCAGCGTGCGCACCCGTCAACGCTATAATGATTATATCGGGCCTTTCATAATGTTCTCGCGGCCATTTGGCTAGCTTCACATACACCAAATTTGGTGTTACATGACGTTAATAGATGACCAAAGTATTGTTGCGCATACCGGAAAGAAAACGAAGATGGGTGAACGTGCTGGCCGCCCCAAGCTTGAGCAACGGGGAAGGCAACGATGCTACGATCATCAACCTGTTGGAGGTTTCCGCGCTTCTCTTCGCGACCAAAATGAACGGCCCCTTCAGCCATATGCGTCTTGGTACTCCTTGTACGTCACCGATTGGTGAAGGTGCGGGGTAAGACATACCAAAGGACGGGAGCTCCACTACTAGGACTTCCCTGCAGCCGCCAGCTTTGCCGGACACACGCCTGTGCCGATTGTAATGGCCAAAGATCAGCCATCTAACGCTTCAAGGCTGACTCCATTGGGTTCCGTGCCATACTACCGAGCCCCACCAAACTTCGGAGGAAAATAGGGAGAAGACGTCGACGCGTGGCGCATTCAGTACAAGCGAGTCAGCAAGTACAACGGCTGGGATGCCACTACTCTGCTCAGTAATGCGGTCTTTTTGCCTTACGGATACTGCGCTCGTGTGGTACGAAAACCACGTGGACACAGTTACGGCGTGGGACGTGTTTGTTGCGGAACTGGAAGTGTGTTTCCGTGACTCGAGCGTCAAGAGGAAGTGGGCTGAGCAGACATTGTCTAAACGCACGCAGATTCCAGGTGAGACATGCTCCACGTATATAGAGGATGTGCTAGAGCTCTGCAAGGTGGTCAATGCTCAGATGTCAGAAGAAGACAAGGTAAGGCATTCGCTGAAAGGCATAGCCGAGGATGTCTATAACTTTCTCATTGGAAAAGAGAACCTGAGCTCGGTGTTCGACATCATTAGGCATTGCCGAACATTCAAACAGCTCAAAATGCGCAACACAATATGACGGATGCAAACATGATAATCCTAACACGCGCTTCATGTAAAAAAATGACAACATATCACGCTCATAGCGCGCTCGCGGTTGGTTAGCTAGTTCAACACATACAAATATTTGGTATCACGTGACGTGAAAGGATGACAAAGGTGAACGACCCATCCAAACATGATAATTATGAGATCGAAGCCACGCAGGGCAATATTTACCCCCACATCGTAACGTTGTGCTCATTTGAAAGTTACACATCAACCTTTCTCATTCGTGCTTCGCATGCCATAGATTCCAGAGCATCCTCAAGCTTTTTTGGAGACACGATCACTTTCGCATGATTTGGTGTCATGTTGTGCAGTGACATGCACTAAAGAGACATGCACTAAAAGACGTGGCAAGCTAAAAAACATGCACTAAAAGACGTGAGCTTGTTAAGCAGTCAGCGTCGTGGCAGCTCACCTTGCATCATTCTCAAGGAGGCGTGTTTCAGCTGTCTGTTTCTTTCGTGAACGCGGCGAGTGATCATGCGAGCGTACGAAGTCGTACCCCCAATGCGTACGCTCGAAGAAATTATTTCAACTTTTGGCTAGCCTAGCTGTGTATCTCCAAGCAGAAAATGCAGAAAAAACTAAGCCGCACGTGGCGCATGGTTTTGTTCTTGCCAAGACGGAAGAATTGTTTATATTTGCGCTGGCTGTCCTAGCATTCAACCGTGCGATCTTCAGGCAGCTTCAGGTCGTCTCGGGTTCCTCCCACACGTGACCACTACGCTGTTTCCTGTCCAGACCAGAGCTAGCTGACTGAGCCTCTGGCTAGCTCTGGCTCCCAGAGAGCTGCCAGAGGCCTGATAATCAATGAGCCCCACTGGTAGCGCTGACCTGGAAAAAATCGGGGTAGGCTCAACTGCAAGGCCTCACGCGTCCAAGTGGAGCCAAGCCAGGGAGGCCGATCACAACAGCCCGTCCACCGTCAAAGGAGGTCTCGAAGGGGTTGCAGTAACAAAACATTCCGCAAAGACCGTAGATCTGCTTCCTTGTAGACGTCGAGCAGGCTGTACCAATATCTGGAGCTGAGCCATGGCTAGCAAACGCCAGAGACGAACCATGTAAGATCCGAGGTAGAACAAAACAGCGAGAACTCAACTGATCTTAAAAAATGCTAGGTTATTGTTCTGGAAAAACTTCCCAGAAAGTTACAATTGGTGCGCTCGCTCGTGAAAACTACTGACCATATAACAAAGCTATAACTAGCACAGACCTAGTACGTGGGAAGCAAATCAATAGTCTAAAGTGTTGGATCATTTCCTACAGAGATATACAGCATGTAAACACGCAGGTGCTACGGGTGACAAAAAAAGAGAATAGTTTAATAATAAATCATGCTTCTCAATTCATGAGTAAAACTGAAAATCAAACCTGCGCGTATAACATAAAAGAAACACGGAAACTACAATCAACACTGCACTGATGCGCTTATTACTAAAAAGAATATTGCAAGTACACAAGGTTTAAACCGAGGTTTTTACCTTCAGCCTACTTTTCTGTTAAAATTAACTTAGGCGAAACCCTCTTCTCAGGTGATAGTTTTGCTAAAAGTAAGCAAAGACGCAATTTAAGAAAATATCTGCAGTCATTATGAGGAGGCAAATAAAAGTTAAAAAATTCACATATTCCCATCTCACTCACAGACATGCAAAAATTAATAACAAACAATCAAAGACGCCAAGCCTACGTGAAAGACGCCGCACAGTCACAGCGAAAGCTAGAACAGCGGCCTTTCGGAGCCTTTTGAAACACTCATTGGGTAACTGCTGCAAGCTCACTTGCTTGGTACACACTATAGGGCATTAGCAATAAATTTATTGGGTAGTAGCCTGGTATTCGCTATGCTATTTTTTGTCATTCTTCTGTGAAGCATAGTATCCACTAAGCACTCGCAAGGAATTTTGTGCCAAGTGTTCATGCAGTGGCTCACGACGATGAGGAATTATGGCTGAAGTGGGTATGCGCCACAGCTAATGCGGAAGGAAGAACAAGCTTTTGTAATGGGTTGGACCATTGGACGGCCCACTCGTTACGCTATTCATATTGTGCGACAACTGATTGTTCTGTTGATTTTTTAAAACGCTTTATAGTTTGTATTATGCTTTCCTGGCATCAAGGCGGTCTAAGGCAAGTTTGCCAACAAGCCACAAGCAGCGTCGTAGCTTAGTGGCAAAATACTGGGCTGGCACACAGCGGATCTGGCCTTGAGCCCCATTGTGTCATTGGTGCTAGATTTTTTTAAGGGCGAAGCTCCCTATACTGTGGGCTCTGAGTCGGCGATATATGTAGTAGAAGTCATCGTACTAGTAGGTATCCAGCTCCACTGCCGGACTAGAGGAGCGGCACGCGCGCACTCGTTTGCATTGAGCAGGAAATGCGCACACGTTAATCATAAATAAAAAGGTAGTCGTTTCTCATAAAATGACCTACAGAGACGAGTATCCAGTAGCTTCATCTTCAATAAAAATTTTCCTTGAATACTATGCTTACTAAACAAAGCTAGTATCAGAAGGACGAGCTTTGAGCACTATCTGACCACAAAGTATTGCACCGTTAAACTCGCTGGGCGTAACCTTGTTGGTTTTAGAAGCGTTTAGCGAGTGTTGGGCCACAGTGACATGAAGTGGGAGCAGTGAAAGGTGGGAAATACACACGAAACACATGCCGTAAAAAATTGCGTGCGTGCCGTTTTTCTAGTCCGGCTGTGCCACCTCTCGTTCAGTACTTGGAACGTCCGCTGGATGGCGGTACTTCTCTATAATGAATATATGATGAAAAGGTACAAGATGACGGTACTTGGGCTTTCACTAGAAGGACGAACGAATGAACAAACGCGCGGACAGAGAAACAAACAAATGCACGAACGAACGCATTGATGAACGGATGCACGGACGGACGGACGCGCGGACTGATGGACGCACAGGCGGACGGGTGGACGCACAGGCGGACGGGTGGATGCAGAGACAAATAGACGGAAGCGCGGTTAGGCTGACGGACACTTCGCCCCACTCATCATTCACTCCGTGGATATGCTGTGCTCTTTCTAATTTCGCGCGATGTAGTTACGGACACCAGTGGTGGTGGCGGCAGACAACTGCACGTCACCCGAGGTGTAATCCCATAAAAGCTTTTGCTGTAAAACTGGATACTAAAGAAATTCGTATTACTCTTCATTACACTGTGGATAACAGAATACTGTACCCTTTCAGATAGGGTCTGGGGGGACACGCATATCACAGTTTTTCAGGCACCAGATCGCGACAAAGGGACGAATAGCCAATCGGCGTGAAGCTACTGAAGCACTCAGTGGCGGTGACCTTTGTTCTGCGGCTCCCAAATTTTGAAAAGAGGCATACGGGCAATTTGACTTGCTCGTTGTGGGTGTCCGAGAACAGCGGTCACCCTTTCGCGTAGTTGAGGGACTATTTTTGTCGTATGAGTCAGGCACACGCCAACTCGCTTTGCCCTTTCATATTATTTCAATATGTTTGCCACTTGAACTCGTATTCGCACACGTTCGCTTTGCATATCAAGAAATAATTTTGGGTGCTTGTTGCCGTCCACCGAACTGCACATCCAATTTTTGCGATAGATTCAACGACTGCATGCTCGCTGTTTTTGACAGGTACCCGTATTCGCAAATATTTCTCATGGTTGACCTTACTCTCCCAGTAATTATTTAGAGCAGTGAGGATGGAGAGGCTAGCTGTCTTTCCGCAAAAGGCAATCGCCTAAATATATGCAAAGATTTTAATTTTTCTTAAGTATTCTTTCAACCCACTCGCAAGGAGCATTTTTTTCCAATATGCTTTACTTAGTTTTCACAACTAGTCCGTCGGGCAATTCATCAATTTACTATCGGCCTGGACTTAGTGGTGATCGCGTTGCACAGTTCACCTCCGCAATTAAACCAACGCGTCCAATGAGTGCCATCACAATTATAGAAGATATGCGAAAGCTGATTATGCATTCATATTTACTGAGTTAGAAATTTTTAATGAAAAACACATTGCATCTGCTGCTGATATTACTGTAGAGAAGAATTGGGTATCATTTAAAAATGTGTTTGTTTCACTTATACACTGTTATGTTCCTTTGCAAACTGTTCGAGTGGCATACCGCTGTCCGTGGTTCACCTCAGCACTTCATTGCTCACGTAATTAAAAAAACGACTTTACCGCAGCGCTTCACCATTTGATACCACAGAGGAATGGGGGGCTTATCAGAGTCCAACATTTGTATATAAAATACTTAAACAGTTGCTACACATTCTTTTTTAGCAATACACCTACTTATATTCTACCGTTTAACCCTGGTAATTTTTCGTGTATTGTAAAAAGCCCAAAAAATAAGAACACCAATCTTTGTATTAAATTGGGCTGGGCGATTCCAGCGACAGGTGCTGTGAAGCTCTGCAACATCTATTTAAAAATGTATTTTCTGCTGGCAACTCTAATCATTTACCAATTCAAATTGATTCTGGATATCTCCGATTGGAACCAATATTTAATGATCAATTACGCTTTTTTACGTCTTACTTAAAATATAGCTTCAGCACTTGGCATAGATGGCATCAGAACCTGACATAGTCACTCCTATATTTTTCAAACAGACCGCCATATATTGTTCAGTCATTTTTTGACAGCTTTTTTTTTACAGTCACTGAAACATACGTCTCATTGCCCTATTACTGGAAGGCGGGAAAGGTGGTTCCTGTGGTTAAACCAAGTGACTCATTTAATCCTTCTAATTACAGGCCAATTACCTTGAATAGTATTCCATGTAAGCTTCTTGAACACATCATGTATTTTAACCTAATTGTATTGATCGAAGAAAACGTTTTTCCCGACAGTCAGCATGGTATAGGAAACACTACTCATGTGAAACCCAACTAATTCTCTTTGTCAATGACTTACTTTCAGCATCTAACACAGGCTCCTTCATTGACTGCATTTTCTTTGATTTTTCAAAATATTTCGGCACCGTTTCTCATCATTTACTCTTATAAAACTAAGCATGCTCCATAAATGTTGGCTGAAATGCATTACGGAGGATTGAATTTTTTTTGTATAACAATACTTAACAGTAACAGCTAACGGTCGTAACTAACTCAATTGTTCCATTAGACCTGCTGTGCCGCGAGGTTCTGTCCTTAAACACTTACTCTTTGTATTTTTAGGCAATGACCTTCAATTCTGCCCTGAATCGACAATCAGGCCCTTTGCCTATGATTGTGTAATCTATGTAATAATAACCAACCCACATGATTCATGACAACTTGAATTTGATCTTTACAGCATTACCTCATGTTATTCACTCTGGTCTATGTAACTAAATGCTAACACGGGTAAAATAGTAAGGATGTCTCAAGGAAGTACTGACTGCACTAGCCCCGTTTTTTTCAATTAGTAATTTTTAGTTATCATCTCTCACTACTTACAAATATCTAGGTGTTCACATAATAAGAATGTCACATGAAATAGCCATATTACTTTTGCGATTTACGATGCAAACCACATTCCCAGCCTTTTGCGCCGAAAATTTTCAGTAGCGCCTGTTTCATTAAAACTTATCTCTAAAAAATAGTAAAGTTCATACTCGCGCACACCTCATCAATCTGGGCCCTCAATCTCGCCCACTTCTTGGCGCACTAGAAGCCATTTAGAATCTTTCAGCTCATATTTTTTTGCTAAATACTCTCGCACTGCTAGTATCTCATAAATTAAAACTTCTCTAGACCTCCGTACCATGTCTAACACGAGGAAGCAGGCCCGCCTACGCCTCTTCCACAAACTTTTTTTTCATGAATCTTGAAATAAAAGGCACATTGTTCTCACCACCTTCTGCCATTTCATCTCGCATCGACCACAACTTTAAAGTTCATGCGCCGTTCTACCATAGTGAAATCTACTTCCATTCCTATATGCCCAAGGCCTCATCTGAATTTAACCATCTTTCTGCTACATCGCCAGCAACCCTTATCTTGCATCAATCGAGACTGCTGTTTCGGAGTTATAACACCACTCTTTTCTGTAACGCCGCCAATGACATTGAGAGTATTTAAAAATAAATTAATAAATAAATTGTAGTGAAAAACGCCCTCTACTGCAGGGACATTGACACGTTGGCGCGAGGCGTGAGCTAAGGCTGCCTAGTTGCTGCAGCGACGCTACCCGTATAACCGGCCTGCTCTTGCTGCTTCTGCACCGACAATGCTACCACTTTTGAGTTTGCATTTACATTATATTTTGGCGGAGGGTTCTGTTTTGTTTAAACTGTTTTGCTGTGATGTTGAAGCGAATATTGCCTCGGCTACTTCACACCACAAAGTTCTGCAGCGAAAAAAAATAATACAGAACGGTATGCAAACACTAACAATACAAAAAAACATAATAGCACACTAAAACCAGTTGATATATTGTGCCAATACACAGTTTTCTTAGAGCAGTTCACACAGTCAAAAACTGTTTACACACACACCTTCCTTTTTTATGGTCAGTATATGCATAAACACATTTTATATATATCCATCTCTGGCTGTCTATTACAGGCGCTTGTCCAGTCCGGTCTCCACTAAAAAGCCTGTCAGGAAGATAATTGTCTTTTTCTAGAGATGTATCTCGGAACATGATCCAAGTAGTTTCTTTATTGTGAGGGGCCATCTGTCCAAACTTGCTAATTTGTTCTTTAATTTTTCTCTTTCATTCGCGTATTCAGCGCACTCCAAAATAATAAAACGAACATTTTCTTATGCATGACCACAATGACATTCCGGTGAGTTGGATCGATGTATCTTGTGCAGGAAGCTAATTGTGTATGCTACTTCCAATCGACGTCAGTGGAATAATGTCTCTAGGTGTCGTGGGAGGTCAGTCACTATGGAAAATTTTCTGTGTGAATCAACTCCAAAAAGTGCTGTTTCCTTTGATTTAGGGCTCTCAAACCACTTCTACATCGAACAATGGTTAGCTCCTTGTGTTATAAAATGTCAAATATCCGCCCCAGAAATAGGAATTACGCGATCCCGTCCTTCCTTCAATGCTTTCTTCGTGAGGCTATCAGCCTCTTCATTTCCCTTTATTCCAATGTGGCTGAACATCCATTGGAATACGATGTTGTGACCCTGCAATGAGGCAGATGTTTCTGCAATACATTGTGCCAGATCACCATTTTTGTAAAGTGATCTCACATATCTGATTAGCTGAAGAGAAGGTTTGCTATTCGTGCATATTGCTACGGAAAAGAAGAGACGACGTAACGACGAGGCTGGGGACTAGATATACTAAAAACCAGCGGTAATGGCGTGCCCGGTTCACCAGCGATCGAGCGGAGACAACTCTTCGTCTTCCTCGTCAGGCGTACACGTGCGTCGCCCCCTAGATTATCAATATACAAGCATGTAGCATAACCCCCGGGGATACAAGCGCCGTCTCGGCGCATATAAATGTCAACGTCACTAGGAGAGTGGGAGGGCTTCAAGCGCGCAACATTTACAATATCGGTAGCCAGTTGGGCACATTAAGGCGACGGGGTGGCAGGACCAATTTCATATGTTACAGGAGTAACCACAAGACTGACTCGGTGTGGGCCTTGTAGCGAGTAAGCAGTTTTTCTGACAAGCCAACTTGTCGGGTCGGAGACTAGAGCAGGACGAAAGAACCGGGCGGAAATTGTACGTCGTAGTGTCGTTAGTCATAAAAGCGCCGTTGTTTCTCTTGAGAGGTCATAAGGCGAGTACGGGTGATTTCGCGTGCGTGAGTGGCCCGAGTGATAGCGTCCATGGCATATTCATTGGTCAGTACTCCAGGGACCCTACTGAAACGTTCCGTATGAAATCTTACGGAAAATATATGGACTCCGTAACATTTTCTTATGCTACATACGGAAAACATAAGGAGTTTTATGGAAATATACGGAAGTTGTATGGCATTTACGGAAAGCTTCTTATGGAGTGTACGGAAGGATAAGGAAATTGTATGGCGTATACGGAATGCTTTTTATGGAGTATACGGAAAGATAAGGAAACCTATGGAGCATACGGAGAGTTCATTATGGAAGATATGGAAGGATAAGGAAAGTGTATGGAGTGTACAGAAGCTTTCATAAGGAAAATGCAGAATATAAGGTCTTACGGAAATATACAGATTTTGTAAGGCGCTTACGAAAATGTGCAATAGTGTATGAAAGGCATGTGGATTGTTGCAAAAATGTGGAAACTGTACAGTTGTCACATTTTCAGCAGAAAATCCGAGCTCTATAAAGTTTTAAATGAATTCACAGTGACATATATAGTACAAAAGAATAACGCAGGCTAGTCTGTGTTGTCAGTCACCGCTGTTCGCCCTTTTCCAGAATAAATACAACTTCTGCAGATGACCAGGTGCTAAAGTCTGTCAAACGGAAAACGTGTCATTCATAAGGAATGACAATAACTGTCAATTTACTTGCATGCTGTAACACGAAAACAAATCAAGCAAAAAAGCATAACTTCAAGGGCTTGTTTTTTTGGTAGAAACAATAATAATGAGAACTAAATTCAATGTGAAAGCACTTGTCAATATTAATGAAACTGTTCTCATTAACATTGGCAAAGAGAAATGTCATTTTAAAATATTGACCATGAGCTTAGCTCTCCTGAGCACCGACAAAAGAAATGAAAATCTATGAAAACTAATTGCATGTAGCCTAAAAATAATTTTTATTGATAGTATGTGCTCCTACACTATAAATACAGCTATACACAACTTGCCACAGCTTCACGACAGAAACGAGGTAGGGGCAGAGGGAGTGGTCAGAAAAATAATTAAGTATGATAGCACAACTGATATGTACGGACATATAATGGCGCTTATCATTGATGCTCGGATGGTCGTGTATAGAGCTGGGTTGTTTTGAGATTTTTCAAAAGCATTGTTCCAGACCACCATGCAGATTATGCTTTAACTGTAGTGCTACATAAGACACAACTTATGGGCCAGCTTTAAGGAATAAGAAGATTATAGGTTAAACAAATGCTTTAAAATATATCATATCATGGCTGCATGGACGCATACAAGCTATGTAAAGCGCAATAAAGTGAGGACGCATGAGCTTCTTTTGATGCTTCAGTTCTACATAGATGCTTCAACTGTGCTGCAAAGAAATTTAACCAATATCTGTGTGTGCAACATTGTCCATTTTAAACTATCTATATGTATATATATAATTTCTACTGCGAGTTAAGCTACGTAGCACTTCATAACTCTTCCTTTTATTAAAGGCAATTTTTCAATCAACGTTATTCATTTTCTGTCTCATGACTTCGTGCCGCAATTCTTGGTTTGGCTCGATCACAATTGTGCAGCCCTTATTTTGAAGGAATCAAAAAACATCAACCAAAATATATTTTGGAACTGCTTCTCGGTGATATTGCCTTCCCTCAGCTGCCACAGCTTGAGATGAGTCATATAGCAAGTCTCGCGCATACCTAGGGCCTATTCTTGAAGAAACTGGTCCGGCTGTGAAATGCTCAGTTTTATCTCAAATAAATTTTTTGGTTTGAGTTATCTCACTTCTCGAGTCCCTTCACAATCAAGCAGACCCAATGTTCCCCTTAGTCCTTACTTTTGTTATATTATAAAATAAATTAAAAAGTTAATAATGAAAAAAAATACTAATAACTGTTGCGCAAAAAACACAGTCCCACATACGTACTTGAACGCAATATTGCTTTTTATATTGTTTTATAACCTAAGGCATTAGAAAAGATAGCAGTACAATAAAAACGTCGAAAAAAAACAAAAAAAATTGACTTGGTGGGAATCGAACCTGCGCCACTCAGTTGAGCTCGTGTACGTGAACTGAGGGCGTTAGCTTGCTAAGCTAATCGCGGTGAAGAGTGCTGTGTGTTTAAGTTATGTATATAAATTTTCTTTTCACACGTTATGTGTTGGCATAATTATGTACGATATGCGATTGTATCTATTGTTGTGTGCATATGTTTTGTGATTGAATATACGTCACATGCTTTTCGAATGTCTTTCACCTATAGATTGCTGCCCCGCCGCGGATGACAAGAAGTATTTTTACACCCACACACAAGCTTGAGCAGTTGAAGGTTGTTTCCCGGGGCTCTCTTGCGATTGAGTCGGCCACCACAGGGAATTAGAATGATACGCCAATAATCCCTGCATCTAGCTGTATTCCACTTAGTAGCTCTATCGCTTGATGACAAATCGAGCGCGGGGCGCGACGCTATTGCGCACGACCATGCCTCGCGTAGCGGCGATGTCAGCTGATTGCGCCGGCCGGCTTGCTCCGATTTGCTTCAGAGCAAAGAAATGTCATACCTTGAAAGATTGCGTACTGCACTATGTCAAAATGTTACTGCTTTGTAGCCATCCTATGATTCATTGAGAGTTGATAACTCTGATATCACTACTGTAGAGCTTTGCGTCGGCGACACGCACCGAACGTGAAACTGCACTACGTTAGTCGTAGAAGCAGTAGGAGGCTGTCGTCTGCTAGAACAAAAACAAAACAGACCTTTGAAAATATTCATAAGTTGTAACTTGTTTTTTGAATAACCGTTTATCACTTTTAGAGTTATTTTGCCAGATAACGTACTTTTTTTTCAGTTTATAGCAGCGACAGATGTTGTTTTTTATTTTCCTCACACAGATATCCAAGTCAAATCCATTCACAGCTAAAGCCACATGTTGTTTGTCTTCTTTGTTAACGTAGGCATACCGTTTCGTTGCATCTCTCATGTGTTCGCGCTGCTACACACGAGAGCACGATATGTTAAATTTACGCAAGGAAGGGCCGTTCCTCGTTCGTAAGATGTGATAAGATTGCGCCTATTCCCGCGGTTGTTCGAGTGCGGATCAAGTGCGAGTCGTCCAAGGAATCGGCGGGTTGGGTGGGCGCTCGAAGGACTCCGAGGTGACGGCTGACGCCTGTGGTTGCTTCCCTCAGGACAGTGTGAAAGAAACTAAAGGTAAGGAGGACACTTTTTTTGTAGACCAAGTATGCCACTCAGTGCAAGTGTGTGTTGCTGCACTCGAACGAGGCGTCGTGAAACGGCAACCTTACGCGCCTTTGCGAGTGCGGTTGCCGATTCGCTTTGACAACGCTAACGCCAGCAGAGCCATGGCGCATCGGCGCGGCCTTACTGGAGCTAATTCGAGACAACTGCGGTAGCATGCATGTGTATGGTGATCCATTTTTTCATAAGTGCAATGTAGTGAGGAGGACGCACATGGCGCTTGCTACGTTGTTGATTAAACGAGGCCTGCAGTGCCATTTGATGCAAAGCAGCATTTTGTTAACGTTCGCGGGCGATACAATTTGTAACTGGCTCGATTCACCTAGCCAACCGCCTAAGTGGGTTGATTAGCATACGTTCACGGTAGAGCGTTATTTGCCCCGAAACAGTGCGTGTGCTTGTTGAAAGATATAATGTGTGTGCCTAGTGTAGAGAGAGAGAGAGGAGGTGTTCGTGCAATCTGCATATGTACCTGCAAGACGCTTTTGCTTGTACTAATAATGTACCGGCCAGCACCTACATTGTACGCCTGACTTTGAAGAAAACTTGCATGCACAATGTGAGATTTTGTAATCTGCCAGAGTTGCTTTTTAAAATAATACACTGCCAGCATGTTCAAAATATGTTTCGCTGCTGTGTGGCAGGGGTGCGGTTATCAGAAGGATCAAAATGTGGGCCAGT
>WOVY01015804.1:0-15122 GCA_013436015.1 Rhipicephalus annulatus
CTGACCAAACCTTGTTACGTGCAAAGTGGACTAAAGCTGGACATGGAGAGCCCTAATGGCGAAAATAAGAACGAAATAGACTTTATAATGAGTGCACACCCAGGGCATCGTGCAGGATGTGGAAGTGTTGGCAAGGTACGATGCAGTGACCATAGAATGGTACGGTCTCGAATTGCTAAAGAAGAAACTGATACGCAAGAAGCCAATCAATGAGCTAGCACTGAGAGGGAAAGTACAGGAATTCAGAGTGTCGCGCAGAACAGGTACTCGGCTCTTAGTGAGGAAACAACCTTAGCGTAGATACAATGAATGATAATCTGACGAGTATCATTACGGAGTGTGCAGTGGAAGTTGGAGGCAGGGTAGTTAAGACACTAGCAAGCTTTCCCAGGAAACGAAGAGCCTAATTAAGAAGCATCAAATCATGAAAGTGTCAAGTACAACAGACAAAATAGAACTGGCAGAGCTTTCGAAGTTGATTATTAGGCGTAAGGTATGCGATGTAAGAAGGTTATAACATGGAGAGAATTGGAATACGCTCTGAAAAACGGAGGAAGTGTCGAAGCATTGAAGAGAAAACTTGGGATAGGCAAAAGTCGGATGTATGCACTGAGGAACAAAGAAGGCAAATGAACTACCAATATGGATAGGATAGTAAAAATAGCGGAGGAGTTTTACAGAGATCTGTACAGTAAGCCGAGACAACCACGACCTTAATACTATAAGAACTAGCAGTAGACCCAGATTACACCCACCAGTAATGATAGAAAGAAGTCAGAAAATCTTTGTAGAGCATGCAAAGGGGCAAAGCTGCTGGTGAGGATCAGGTAACATCAGATCTGCTGAAAGATGGAGGACAGATTGTGTTAAAAAACTAGCCACCCTGTTTACGAGGTGTCTCCTGACGGGAAGAGTACCAGAGTCTTGGAAGAACGCTAACATCATCTTAATATATAAGAAAGGAGATGACAAGGACTTGAAGAATTACAGGCCGATCAGCTTGCTCTCTGTAGTATACAAGCTATTTACAAAGGTAATTGCTAACAGAGTAAAAAAAAACATTAGAATTCAATCAACCAAAGGAACAAGCAGGATTTCGAACAGGGCTACTAAACAATTGACCACATTCATACTATCAATCAGGTAATAGAGAAATTCTCAGAGTATAACCAACCACTATACATAGCCTTCATAGATTACGAGAAGGCGTTTGATTCAGTAGAAATATCAGCCGTCATGCAAACACTGCGGAATCAGGGCGTAGATGAAGTATATATAAACATTGTGGAAGAAATCTACAGGGGATCAACTGCCACCATAGCGCTTCATAAAGAAAGCAACAGAATACCAATCAAGAAGGGTGTAAGGCAGGGGGACACAATTTCGCCAATGCTATTTACCGCGTGCTTACAGGAGTTTTCAGAAGCCTAGAATGGGAACAGTTAGGGATAAGAGTCAATGGAGAATACCTTAGTAACCTGCGCTTCGCCGATGACATTGCATTGCTAAGTAACTCGGGGGACGAATTGCAACTCATGATTACGGAGTTAGACAAGGAGAGCAGAAAGGTGGGTCTTAAATTATTCTGCAGAAAACGAAAGTAATGTACAACAACCTCGGCAAGGAGCAGCGCTTCGAGATAGGTAATAGTGCACTTGAAGTTGTAAAAGACTATGTCTACTTAGGGCAGGTAATAACCGCAGAGCCGAACCACGAGATTGAAAGTAACTAGAAGAATAAGAATGGAGTGGAGCACATTCGGCAAGCACTCTCAATTTATGACAGGTAGATTGCCACTATTCCTCAAGAGGAAGGTATATAACAGCTGTATCTTGCCGGTACTTAGCTACGGAGCAGAAACCTGGAGACTTACAAAGAGGGTTCAGCTTAAATTGAGGACGACGCAGCGAGCAATGGAAAGAAAAATGGTAGGTGTAACCTTAAGAGACAAGAAGAGAGCAGAGTGGATTAGGGAACAAACGGGGGTTAAGGATATCATAGCTGAAATCAAGAAGAAGAAATGGACATGGGCAGGGCATGTAGCGTGTAGACAGGATAACCGCTGGTCATTAAGGGTAACTGACTGGATTTCCAGAGAAGGGAAGCGGGTTAGGGGGAGACAGAAGGTTAGGTGGGCAGATGAGATTAAGAAGTTTGCGGGTAAATTGGCAGCAGCAAGCACAAGACCGGGTTAACTGGCGGAACATGGGAGAGGGCCTTTGTCCTGCAGTGGACGTAGTCAGGCTGATGATGATAATGAATCCACTCCTGCAATATGCACAAAATTACCCTGGGCTACTTGCCTTTTTCTAGTCACGAACAAATCTCTCAAATGGTTCCCCTTCCACCTGCTTTCTTGAACTGAATAGATATCTCTCGTGCACTTCATTGCGAACTTCAGCGCAATCGGCATCAAGTTGGCTCACCATGGAGCTGTAGTGCTTGTTGTCCTCGTTAGGCCCGAAATGAAAAATGTTGAAGACGTTCAAAGTGTCATCACAGGCAACGCTCAGAAGTAGCACTGCCTTTAATGCTTTCAGTTTACGTATTCTCCGCTGCCACCGTTGCCTGCAAAAATAACTCAAATTTTCGCTTAAACCACTTCCAGTTTCTCGTGATGTCACCGGACAGCCCTAATGGCTGCGGAGTCTTTAGGAGATCCATGAAGTAGCAGACGCGAAGGCGGTTTCATCCGGGGGCAAGGGGCCGCTTCTGACACCATGTATGGCTAGCGCCACTAGCATATGGACGACTCTGACAGCAGCATGGTCAGTGCACGAAAGACAACGGTTTTTTATGGGAGTTCAGCTTATAAAGGCAACAGCTAACGCACTTGAACAGGCTGCGCATCACTGACGCGCATTAGCACACGTGCCCGTACATTGTGTAGCGCAGATACGATGATATAGGAACCACGACGTCTAGGGACCAATGCTCCAAATATGATGCCGCAGAGAATAGACTAAAATGAAGACCCGCTGCCCCGCCGCGGTCGTCTAGTGGCTAAGGTACTCGGCTGCTGACCCGCAGGTCGCGGGTTCAAATCCCGGCTGCGGCGGCTGCGTTTCCGATGGAGGCGGAAATGTTGTAGGCCCGTGTGCTCAGATTTGGGTGCACGTTAAAGAACACCAGGTGGTCGAAATTTCCGGAACCCTCCACTACGGCGTCTCTCATAATCATATAGCGGTTTTGGGGCGTTAAACCCCACATATCAATCAATCAAAATGACGACCGCTGTACACCCAGTAACTCCAGCCCTCGGCTGTTGACGGGCACTTGGTCGTGGAGTCGACGGAGGGCCCTTGTGTCACCGGTTGTGAGAACAGTAGTCATATGACGCAATCTTGCGAAATATTCCTGTTCCTAGCACTTCTTGTCAACGAAGCGCTTCTGTAGAAGGTCTACAACATCCTTATAACATGCTATTGTTGCTGGAAGACCGGTCCCCACTGAAGCAGCGTCTTCTTCCAAAACTGCCGTAAATAGTAGAACTTCTCCGTCGTTGTCAGGGTGGCGTTATTATGAGCAAGCTGGGAAAACTGCTCCCAGAACTCCTCCCATTTACACAAACCCCCAGAGAAGGACGCAATAGTGAGTTTCGGTAACTTGGCTCCCGTCCTCTGAGAAAGTGTAGTTATCGTAGTGCCACAGGTCGAATCCTGACTGCGGCGGCTGCTTTCCCGATGGAGGCGGAAATGTAGTAGGCCCTTGTGCTCAGATTTGGGTGCAAGCTAAAGAACCCCAGCCCTCCACTACGGCGTCTCACATAATCATAAGGTGGTTTTGGGACGCTACACCCTACATATCAATCAATCAATCAGCGATCGTATAAGTAACTGTCACTGATCCGTCTTCTGCTTATGTACACGAAATGCGTTTCTGCCTGCTTAAAAGCTCGGACAGGATACGCGTAGCGTTGTCCTTGTATTCTAGAATTGTATCGCACTAGGCTTCAAAGTCCTCGTCTGAGATGAGACTTTCTAATTCAGAGTTGATCGTGTTCAGCTGGTCATTCTTTGTTTTCAACCTCTCGTAAATTTAACACAGGCGGCTTATGCGTCATGGAGTTATTGTGAAGTAGGACACTTCTCATACAAAAATTCTTTCTGAAAAACAAGAAGTTATTGAGCGATGACAACAGATGAGATCAAAAATACATGACGGTTTAAATAAAATACCGTTAATGAAATTGTTGACCAGTATTCAAAATCGGCCCATGACCTTTAATTCAAAGCCATCAATGAACTCGATATAGATTAATAATTAAGAAAAAATGAAATTGCGATGAAAAATACATTGTGGATCGATTGAAGTATCACAAAGACATTGGTTGACAAGAATTAAAAATTGGCTCATGGCTGTCAATTGAAAGCCATCAATAGTTTTTACAGATTGTGAAAAAAAGAATCATTATTATTTCGCACTTGAGAGCGGTTTCTTCTTATAATGCAGTAGATATTATAACCATAGGTAATTAGAAAACCATTATTATGACAATTACTTGCATCTGGAGATAACCCCGGCACTGCGATCGAACTCGGGACCTCATGCCACTGAGTCTTACTCATTTCTTTTCCATTGCACCAGAGCACCACTTTTTTATTGCAGCGTGTAACATTCAAACAACATCAAACACACTCAGACTAAACTTATAGCTCAATGCCATCACTTCAAGGCAGATGAGCCACTTGCAACACATACCTAAAATGGTTTCATATGACATAATTCATCCATAACATTTAGCAGTTCATCATTGTAGCAAAGTTTTGCGAAAACTCGCAACTGCCCACATGTTCAATGAAATGAATACGTACTGGCCGCCCGTATAACTCAAAATGCCTGACTGCAATGCGGCTTAGCTTAATGCTGTGTAAGCCAAGGAGAAAGAACATTACATATTTTAGTAGGCCAGGTTCTATTACTAAAAATAGAATCCCGTTGGAAGTGAGAGGAAAATCTTTTTTTAAGGTTCTCTGTAGAACGTCCCAAAACAAAAGGCGTCTCAGCAATGAATAAAAACATGCTCTACCGACTCAGTCTTTCGGCACAATCAGATTTCCATGGCGAAAATCGCCTCTTTGTTCTACCCACGTTTCAACCGGAAGTCTATTTGTGTACAGATTATAAAAGAACGTTTTAACTCCACCTGGTATGATCGTCTTTTTAACTATTTCCAAACGCCTTCTTTATGGCTTTCCCTATACATAGAACGATACAAATGAACAGAAAAAACACTTTCAATCAAATCTATCGACAAACGCTTCCCAGTGACAATAGATAAGTACTCCAAAGTAAATCTTGCACTAAGAAATTGAAAAGCCACATGAACTTCTCGAAGAAAGCCCTTGACGCCATAACGAAATTCATTATTCGAGGTAACAGTAAAGTTCGGCAATACCGATGCTAGCCTGATTTGGAGGAATGTCCGTAAAAACGGATCTAGTTGATGTCGTAGAAAGAGAAACCTTGATACAACCTACCTCCAATATAAGTGTGGCAAGACTAAACCACCTCTTTTATTTTTAAGAAGAGGTTCTTGCGGCTTGTTCGTTCGTAGTGAAATCGCCACACGACAACAGAAGGAAAGCTTATGAATCTTCTGAATATTGATCCTGAAACACGGCAGTACTTGCAGCAAGTAGACCAGTCACGATACTAAGAAGACGTTCCATATTGTAGCGCGGGTGAATACGGACAGATCACGGCTTCTCCATTTCCGTGTCAGAACAGATAGCCCTTAGGTTTTTTCGGCCCACCGATTATCGATGTTTCTATATTGGTCAGGCGGAACAACAAGGTTTGTGTTAGGCTTGCTTGACCACTTAATCTGTTCATACACCACTAGGAACGCCTCCGAATTTCTATACCACAGCCCAACACACTTGTCTATGTTTACAAAGCTTCTAGTAGCATCGCGAAACTTTCGTACAATGCTCGTGGAGGTGGGTATGCTCTCCTGATTGGTACAAAATATGGCGACATCATCAGCGTCTGCCAATATCTTCAGCTCACATGCGTCTAAAAGAAAGCCATAAATATTTGAGTTTTTTGTAATGGCCACACACAGACGTTCTAGATACAAAGCAAATAATAAAGGTGAAAGTGGGCATCCTTGCCTCACAGATGAACGTACAATAATTCTTCTAGTTAGCTCGTGGATCACAATCAACTTAGATGAACAATTATAGGAAGCCGTCTGACCACCTTGCAGTATCACAGAGCGAATGCAATCATGTTCTAACAATATGAACAAAATGCTATGACAAACTAGATCAAAAGCTTTCGAGAGATTGGTTTGAAACATTGCAACTTTTCTGAAGTGAGCGTGACAGCAATACGCTTCGTGTTACATGTATGTTCGTAAAAAGTGACCTTCCTCTTATTCCACAGGTTTTGTCTGGGCCAACCAGTGCACATATGACTGTTTGCAACCACATCACCACAACTCTCATTAGTGTTTTAAAGCCTACACTCATCGAAGCCACTGTTGTCGGCCTATAGCCAGACACGTATTTTTGTTTTACAGAATCTTCATTTTGCGGGATCGGAACAGTGTGTGCTTTCCTAAATGAAGATGGTTGGCTACCATTGTTAAAAGATTCAGTGAAAACCTTTTGTAAACAGTAGCTAACTCTGCCGTAAAAGCCTTGTAAAATACTATCATTATACCATCTGAGCCACAAGATTTCCCGTTATAAAATTGGTCTATAACAATTTCTATCGCTGCTGCAGTTATATCCACCGATAAATCTTCTGAATCTTGGCGCTCTAGCCTTGGCAGAAGGCTTAAAAAATCTTTTTCACAGTTTGCTTCTTTAGGTACACGATTGTAAAATAATTCGCGATAATATTCTGTAAATGCATCCTTTATATTGTGATGTTACAACGTAACTGTAACCTGTAGATAATGGCACAGAAAGACGTCAAACTGGTTCGAACAACGGCAATACGACTTTATCGTTTTTCTCGGCACGCGCATCTTCGTCCTCTTCAGAACAGCGGCACATACAAGCCTACCAGCATCTATGGAAATAACACTTTTCGAACTTGTACTAGGGCATTATCCCTCTTCGCAAAAAACATCGTCCCGATGTCACAACATAATAAGCAGATGAAAAGAAAAGACATACGATAAGCAGTACACAAGGGGGTGTTCACAATCACTGTAAGTCTACTCAAGGAAGTTTGACGAATAGTCAGCGTTGGTAAAATGGTTTCATCCTCGGGATATGGACGACCTGTGGCTGTTGTGAACGGCGAGATTTACGAGCCATGTCCTCGTCAAGAACCTCGTAGTTTACTTCGCTGAGACGGCGGAGAACTCTACAGGAACCAAAATAGCGGCGTAACAACTTTTCCAACCGGCGCCGTTGTCGATTGGGAGTCCACAACTATACCCGTTCTCCGGATGGTTAAGAGACATCGCGACGATGAGCGTTGTACCGCAGCGAGTCGATCCATCGTTGCTTGTGGATTCGTTCGACTGCAAGCTTACGAGCTGCGTCTGCCAGTCTGATAAATTCGTTCGTCTTGACACTAGTCTGGCGTCTGTCTGGTAGAAGTATGGCATCCAGCATTGTAGTGACCTCCCTGTCGTCAAGCAATCGGAGTAGTGTGAATCCAGTTGTTTCTTGCACAGCGGTGTTGTAAGCGAACGTGACGTAAGGGAGGATGTTATCGCAGTTTTTGTGGTCTTGGTCAACGTACATGGATAGCATGTCGGTGATCGTCTTGTTTAGCCGCTCTGTAAAGCCGTTGCTTAGTGGTTGGTATGCAGTAGTTTTTCGATGTGCTATGCCACTAAGCTGCATGAGGTCTTGTATCATCCGGGCGTTAAAAGCTGTGCCATGATCAGTTATGACAACTGCTGGTGCTTCATGTTGGAGGACGATGTTCTTCATAAAAAAGTGGGCAGTCTCAATGGCGGTGCTACGTTGTAATGCCTTCGTTTCGCAGTAGCGCGTCATGTAATCAGCAGTGACTACAATCTAGTGGTTGCCGTCACGAGACTTGGGAAAAGGTCCGAGTAGACCCATGCCAATTTGTGAAACGGTTGTGTCGGAGGAGTGACAGGCTTCAAAAAGCCGGCTGGGCGCTGATATGGTGCTTTCCGGCGCTGGCACTCGTGACACGTCTTCACGTAATGCTTCACGTCTCTATTGACCTTAGGCCAGTAATAGTGTTGGCGAATCCGGGCCAAGGTACGTGTGAATCGTAAGTGGCCCGAGGAAGGCTCATCGTGACAGGCGGACAAGATATCGGCTCATAACGCTGGCAGGACGACGAGCAGGTACTCAGTCGCGTAAGGGTCGAAGTTTCTTTTACAGAGGATATTTCTGCGAACGCAGAACGTTGATGGCGAGCGGGTGAAGGCTGGTGGTGAATGCAGCGTGCGGTCTTGGAGATATTTGATGAATCGTGGAAGCTCTAAATCGTTCTTCTGCTGTTCAGCCAAGTTGGATACACTAACGGCACAGAGAAAACGGCCGTCGAGGTCGTGATCACCTGACGCTGTCTTAAGAGGAGCTCGGGAAAGGCAGTCCGCGTCAGTATGCTTCCGGCCAGATTTGTACACGACTGTCAAATCGAACTCCTGAAGGCGTAAGCTCCACCTGGCCAGACGTCCGAAAGGGTCTTTAAGGTTCGCCAACCAGCAGAGCACATGACAATTGGTCAAAACTCTGAGCGGGCGACCATACAGGTACGGTCTGAATTTAGCTATTTCCCAGACAACAGCTAGGCACTCCTTTTCAGTGGTTGTGTAATTCACTTCCGCAGATGATAAAATCCGGCTCGCATAAGCAATAGGGCGTTCGACGCCGCCTTGCCACTGGACGAGGACTGCACCAACGCCGATGTTACTGGCGTCTGTGTGTAGTTCAATGTCGGCATATTCGTCATAGTGTCCGAGTAAGGGCTCAGACTGGAGACGCTGCCGGAGCTCGGAGAAAGCGCGTGTTTGCTCAGAACTTCATACAAAAGGAACATCTTCTTTTGTCAGACGCGTGAGGGACTCGGCAATGTTTGCGAAATTTTACACAAAGCGTCTGTAGTATGCGCAGAGGCCTAAAAATCGAGGCACTTGGCGTTTGTTGGCAGTTGGTGGAAAATCTGCGACAGCCAATGTTTTGTCTAGGTCCAGCCAAATACCATCAGGGCTAACAAGGTGGCCGAGGAACTGTAATTCGTTGTAACCAACATGACATTTTTCTGGTTTCAGTGATAGGTCTGCCGTGCGAATCGCAGCAAACACAGATCTAAGTCGCTGCAAGTGCTGCTCAAACCTTTGGGAGAAGACAACGACGTCGTCCAAGTAAACAAGGCATGTTTCCCACTTGAGATCGGAGAGCACTGTATCCATCATCCTCTGGAATGTCGCAGGGGCAGAACACAGACCGAAAGGCAGCACCATGAATTCATACAGACCATCAGGCGTTATGATTGCTGTTTTCTTTCGATCGCGGTCATCAACTTCGATTTGCCAGTAGCCACTGCTTAAATTCATAGAGGAGAAGTATCGGGCGCATCGGAGGCGGTCTAGTGAGTCGTCGATGCGCGGAAGCGGATAAACGTCTTTCTTTGGGACTTTGTTGAGTTTGCGGTAATTGACGCAAAATCGGAGAGTGCCATCTTTCTTTTTTACTAGTACGAGGGGGGATGACCAAGGACTGTTCGAGGGTTGGATTACGCCATCTTCGAGCGTCTGCCTCACTTCAGAATGCATTGCCTCTTGTTCCTTTTGTGATACTCGGTAGGTGTGCTGACGTATGCGTCGCTCAGCATGGTCAGTGACAATACGGTGCTTTACGGTTGGCGTTTGTTCTATCTTAGATGTAGATGCGAAACAGTCGCTAAACATGCGGAGGATACAGCGGATTCGCTCTTTCTGCGCACATGACAGTTTCGAATTGACATCGAATGTATCGGCTGCCGTTGAGTCACTTTCAAGGGCTGCAGAAATTGGGGCGATCGTCGTACACGCTTCAGCGTCAAGGGCTTCGAAATGAGCGATGGTTGTTCGCTTGGCCAAATGTTCGTATGCTCCACTAAAATTGGTGACCAACAGCTCACTCGTCCCACGGTTAAGTTGAATTATACCGCGTGAAACGCAGATTTGCTGAGACAAAAGCACAGAAAGGTTGGCTTCAGCGATACCACTACTGTGATGGTCTATGTCGCGCTGTACAGTAACGAACATACTGTTGCGTGGCGGAAGTGTGACGGTGTCGTCGTCGATGCGAAGCGCAGAATTCTGTGGATTGGTATCTCTAGGCTTCGGGTCATAGTCGTCAGCAAACGTTACGAGGCAGTCTCGAAGATTTATAACAGCGCCGTGCTCGCGAAGGAAATCCATGCCAAGGATAACTTTCCGGGAGCATTCGGGAAGCACAACGAAAGAAGCAACGAACGTCGACTCACTGATTTGCAGCCTTGCGGTGCATCTCCCGATTGGTGTCAAGAGATGACCACCTGCTGTCTGAAGGTTTGGTTCATGCCCCCAAGGAGTCGTGACTTTCCTGAGATCAGCCACAAGTTCAACGGTGATAACTGAGTAGTTGGCGCCGGTGTCGACCAGAGCAGTCACTGTACGGTTGTCGATAAGGACGGCAATGTCAGCAGAAACGGGTTCGTCCGCGATATGAGGTGTCGGCTGAAAGGAATCGTCGAAGGTCAGCGGATTGGTCGGAGGAGGCTGGTTTGACGATAGCTTAACAGCGGTCTCACCCCCGGCGGCCGCTGATTCTAGTTTTCCCGGCGTGGACTTGAGGACATAGCGGATCGTCCCGCAACAACATCGGCGAAAGTAGAGTATTGATTCGCGGACGTAGAGCGTGATTGGCGTCGCTGAAGTTTCGGAGACGATAGACTTGCTAAGTATTCTGCGGTGGCGCGCGGTCGTTCCCCGTCCCTGGGCCGACGAGCGTCTGGCCGAATTCCAGGTAGGCCCATCTGTCTGTACGAGCAGTCCTGGTACAAGTGACCTGGCTCGCCACAGGGGTAGCATAGTGGCCGATTGTCGGAAGCGCACCACACGCTAGATTTCCGCAAATTAGGTCGCGGATTCTCATAGTGTGGCGGGCCCGAGAAGCACTGCGGCATCTGCAGAGAAGTCGGTCGTTGGTTTTCATAGTGTGGTAGGCCCGAAAAGTGCTGCGGCGTCTACCGGCTAGTCAGTCGGCGAAAGTAGCTGGCTGCTGCTGCAGCAGTGCGTACAGCTTCCGCGTACTTTAGCAGAAAAGGTTCGGTTGGAGGTGGCAGTAATGGTCGTACCAGCTGCCGCACCTCTTCGTGGACGAAGTCTGTCAGAGCAGCCACTTGAGGCTGTGAAGGCACTGCGTGAAGCTTTTGCAGCTCGTCGCGTACAATGCTACGGACTAGCTCAGCAAGGTCTCTCACCTTGGTAACACATCGGGTGTTACCAAGGGTGCTGACAAACATGCAAGGTTGTCGGACCGCTCATACTGCGAAGACCGCTGTCTTAGCATTCGCTCCATTGTCATCGCTTCCTGGAGTAACTCTGTCACGGTAGCTGGTGGGTTTCGTACAAGTCCTGCAAACAGCTGCTCCTTGACACCTAGCATCAGAATGCTTACCTTTTTGTCTTCCGTCATTGCAGAATCCGCTCGACGGAACAGACGAGACAACTCCTCAACGAATATGGCCACGCTTTCATTGGGCTTTGATTGCGAGAAGGGAGGAGACGTTCGGCTTGTTCTTTGCGGTTAGCGCTACCATACGTGTTCTGCAGCTGAGTGCAAAACACCGGCCAGGTTGTCAAGGCGGCCTCGTGGTTCTCGAACGAAATACGTGCCGAATCCTCCAGGTAGAAATCGACATACCGAAGTTCCCGGTGCTCGTCCCACTCGTTGGCGACGGCGACTAGATCGTATTGGTCCGGCCAGTCTTCAACGTCTTCGTAGGGCTCCCCATAGAAAAGCTTTGGCGTTCGAGAGGCTGGTAGTCATGGAGCTGGCGGAGTCACGGTCTGTTCAGTCTGGCTTGCAGTTCTCGCATATGCCATGGTTATGGAGCGTTCCGGAAGAGGGCTTCATTGGGGTATAAGGCCTAATTGCCGCCGACTGCGTCGAAGGTTGGCTGTTTCTACCAAGGCGTCGATGTTGGTGCCGAGATCTTCCTCGTGGTAACAGCGCATAGACTATTACCCAGCACCTCCACCAGTTGTCACGTTACAACGTAACAGTAACCTGTAGATAATGGCACACAAGGACGTCAAACTGGTTCGAACAACGGCAATACGACTTTATCGTTTTTTTTCTGCCCACGCATCTTCGTCCTCTTCAGAACAGCAGCACATACAAGCCTGCCAGCATCTATGAGAACTTGTACTAGTGGCAATATCTTCTGGCTGAGTCGTTAACTGACCATTATATTCCATTTCTGTGATGTATTTAGCATGCGCATACTTTTTTCTGTAGTGAGAAATTGCTCATTAGGCGTTTCATCAGCAAGTAACCTGTCTGCACCAGCTTTTAAAACCGCACCTTGAAATTTAGTCTTGTCAATGGCCTCAAATTTGCTTTTATTATCTCTAATAACTTCATCGCAAAATCCAGGGTTCACTGTTTCTGCCTCGCTGTATTCCAAAAGTTACTTTAAAGTATTCTCGTCCACTCGTTCCTTGTACCACATTTCTACGGCCCTTTCTATGGCGCGCATTTTCACAGTATATATAAAGGATTCTCACATTTTCGACCAGTTACTGAATGCAAGGGTGTTAAGTTTCTGCAAATTTTTTAACACGACTGAAAATTTATCATCACTAAGTAGTTAGACATTTAGCATCCAGAGGTCCCACATAAATGCATGTTTAAAAGCTTTTTTTTAGCCTAAGGAAAACATAACAAGTGAGTGACCGCTGAATGAGACTTTCTGGACACCACAACCATCCCAAACGTTTGCCAGCTCTAATAACACGTAAGCTCTGTCCAATCTTGCGTGGCTAGATCTCCGAAAGTGGTTATAATGACGCTGCAATCCACCTTTAGCAAAGAAAGCAATTTTCTGAAGGTAATACTTGTCAATACTCTCTTTTGGGTAAATAGCAGCTAGATCTTTTAGGTCAAGCTGATTTTCACTCGCGAGATATGTCATGAGTAAAGACTATTCATGATGTTGAGACCGAGGAAGTGATCACATTCCAATCTACCTTAACATCAAATACTTGTCAAGTTGTAGTCCACGGACGACCATTGGAGCAGTCTAATAGACAAACTTCAAACCAACTTGAATTTGTAGTCCACGGACGACCATTCTAGCAGTCCAATAGAGAAACTTCAAATCTGACATGAAAGATGCATGCAGCGATGGCCTACGATCTGGGTTAGAGCAAACAATTAAAAGCACAATGCAATGTGCCACTCGCACGGTGATGATATCTTCCGCAGGAAACGACTTTTACATAGAGTTGGAGCGACTCCGAGCACTTCGACGCCGGGCGGAGCGTCGTTATCAGCGTACAAAATCAATTACCGATCTTAGGGCAGCCAAGAGGATGCAATAGAAGATACGGCGTCGCATGGATATATTAGCGTCGGAACGATGGAAAACGTTTCGCCAATCACTAGACCCTCGCAAGCAACTCTCACACATTTGTAAAACGGTGCAAGGTCTGCGTCACTCTACAGGACAGCGTTTTCTATTCAAAGCGCTCGCACTATTCGAAGGGAGGCAAGACATCGATGTCGTAGAAGATTTCTGTGCGCAGATCGCCAACCAAGGCACTCGTCCAGATTCTCCAGTGAGGGGTGACGTCCCCTGTTCCCGTGACTCCGACATGGACCTTTCTTTTACAATGGAGGAGCTCGAGGTGGCACTAGCTTTCTGCAGGCGTTCAACTTCTCCGGGCTCAGATGGTATTCCGTACCGAGCCTTGTGCAACCTTGGGGAAGGTGCAAGGAGAAAACTATTGAGCCTTTACAACATCTGGTGGCAGGATAGAGATGTGCCTGACCACTGTAATGTAAGCCACTTGAAGCAGGGCAAATCCCTACTCGAACTCGCTTCATATCACCCAGTAGCACTGGCCAGCTGCGTAGGCAAAATGATGGGAAGGATGATACTAGGCCGCCTGTAGTGGTATCTTGAATACTACAAGATTATCCTGATTCTATGGCTGGTTTCCGACGTGGCCACTGTTCCCTTGAGAGTGTCGTTTATCTAGTTTCATACGTTCAGCATGAAATATCCCGTAAGCGACTATCTACAGCGTTGTTTTTGGATGTGAAAGCGCGTATAATAATGTACTACATGAAACAATTTTGGGTGCTTTGCGGTGGTTGGCCTTGGTGGTCGAGTATTTTGGTGAATTTCAAGTTACCTGGCTGTAAGATCATTCTTTGTGATAACAGAAGATGGCCCAACTACGCAACACTATACTTCCAGGGGTGTTCCTTAAGGCGGAGTTTTTAGCCCGACGCTATTCAATCTTGCACTAATTGGCCTTGCTGAATACTTGGCAAGTACCACTAAAATCTCAATATACGCAGATGATATCTGTGTCGAGACTTCGGCAGTCACACAACCCTCAGATACGTTCCCGGCTTCAAAGAGCAGCAACTATGTTTTCCAACTGCTTGTTAAAACAAGGTCTCATCATATCACCAGAAAAATGTGTGCTGGCGGCCTTCACTCGCAAAGCAATGACCCCTACGTCGTCTTAATCTGCGGGCGACTGATTTCTTATGGCAGAACCCACCGGTTTCTGGGCATCATTATTGATAGAGACCTGTGTTCGAGTCCGCATGTGGTCTATATGAAGAAGCGCCTGACCACTATTTGCAAATTGTTCAAGCTCTTGGCAGGAAAGACGTGGGGTATGTCAGTGGACACAATAATGGAACTCTACAGAGCCCTCTTTCTCAGTTTTCTGAGATATAGCTTGCCCGTGCTTAGCAATACCTGCAAGAACCATGTTCGTGGTCTATATGAAGAAGCGCCTGACCACTATTTGCAAATTGTTCAGCTCTTGGCAGGAAAGACGTGGGGTATGTCAGTGGACACAATAATGGAACTCTACAGAGCCCTCTTTCTCAGTTTCTGAGATATAGCTTGCCCGTGCTTAGCAATACCTGCAAGACCATGTTCGTGTTCTACAGGCAGTA
>WOVY01015805.1:0-19823 GCA_013436015.1 Rhipicephalus annulatus
CGCCAGATTCTTAAATTTTTATGTCCTTCCTGAGGCAGTCCACCCACTCTTTATTTTGTTCTCTGGCGTCATTCTCTGTCCACAGATAGGCCACTCCCAACCGTGTCTTTTTTCCCCCCACCGTTCCACATAAGTGCTTCTTACAGCCCTGATTTTCCCTCTGCCAATTCCCTCCTCGCCTAATCAACATGCCCACGCCTCCACCTTTCCTTTCTCCCGCTGTTCTGTTGCACCCCACCCATACGTAATCATCCATCACTGGTCGCTCCTTCATATCTCTCAGGTGGGTTTCGGTCAGGGCGTACACGTCAATTTCTTCTTTGGGTTTGTATCTCAATCCATTTTTCCTGCTTGCGGCCGCCTTGCATGTTTATATAACTAATTTCAATCCCCCGGTTTATTTTCCTTTTCTTTCCTTTGTGTTTCCGCCGCCGTGCATCAGTGCCCCCTTCTTCCTGCCTTTCACCACCCCCTCCACTCATTCCGCCTTCTTCTTGAACGTTTCGCCTCCCCCCAAAAAAGCCACCGTGCGGGCTGCCAATCGGTGTCCTACATGCTCAGCTAGACGGTTACTGAAGTGTTTGCCGTCAGACACAAACGCCCTGTTGCGGCCTGCATGGACCAGGTTTCGGTTCAGGTTGACCACCTCGAACTTCATCGTTTTACCCAGAGTCCAAAGCTCCATGTTTGCCGTAACCACCGCCCTTTCTATGTGGACACCCTGTTTCTGCACCTCCGGCACCGTGCAGACAGCAATCTGCACATCCTCCGAGGTCGCCCTTAGCTCAGTGATCCCCTTCGCAATCTGCTTTGCGAACCCTCCCCCGCGTCCCTGCAACACATCGTTCACCCCCCCCCCCATTACCACTACTAAACTGCGGTCCTCCATTCTATCCCACAGTTGCTCCTTTGCTTGTTGGATCACTTCCCTTACTCTTTTTCCGGGAAGCTTGCTCACCTTCACGCTTTCGTCGTCTCCCACCTTCCCCTTAATCACTTCTCCCATCCTGGCCATGTTGGGGTCGCCGACAACAATCACTTGGCGCCTCCTCTGGTCTTTAGCCGGCACTTTTGCAGGTGTTCGGGGACTACTGTGGTTGACCACGGCAGTCAAGGACCTGGCTGGCGATCCCCCACTTCCCGGCGCCGCCTCGGGGCTTTCTTTGTTACCCGATTCCGTTCTGCGTTGACGGACACCGCTCGTGCGCGCAGCATCAGTCACCCCCTGTGGGTCTGCGTTCCCGCCGGCGTGCCGCTCGTTGTTCTGAGCCCGCGCACTCGCGTCGTCTCCTGCCGCCGGAGTCACGAGCTCTTCCACCCGCTTTTCAAGCTGGGCCTGCCTTTCCCGAGCTTCGTCCAGTTCGGCCACCGTGCGCACCAACTGGGCGGTCTGCGCCTGAGCCGCCTTGTCAAGCTCGGCCACTTGCGCCTCGAGAGCCTCCCGCGCTTCTCTTTCCTCCCTCAGGTACCCCTCCAGTTCCTTCACCCTCGCATTCATCTGCTTCTCAAGGCGGTCGAAGCCCTGCCTTGTCCGCTCATAAGGCCTACAGTCGAAGGGCGCCTTCTTAGCGTGTGCCACACTCTCAAACATTGTCTCGCCCAAGAAGCACCAGCGCAGGCACTCTTGGCACTGCACCTGGCCCTCGTCTCCAGTGTCCGATCTCTTTCTCGGGGCCATTGTTCTGCCAACCCCTAGGCCTAAGTCGCCCGTCACACAAAGCCCGCTACCAATGCCCCAACTTCTCCTTTGAACACTAACGCGCCCGCCGCGCCGCCACCGTTCGGTCACACTAGTTGCTCCCAACCCTCAAATTATTCCAAAACAGTTAAAAAAACCTACCTACCCCGTGGCTTTACGCCTCGTTACATTTAGGTTCCCGCTTACTCCCGCTAGCTGCTCTTTTATCTGTATACCTCTATTACTTAAGCCGATCCCTACTTCTACAACATTATCTCTCGCAACCAAAAAAGAACAAAAAAAAACAAAAACTTAGGTTTTCGTCCTCCGGGCCGTCACGTCCGCGCTCTGGGGGTGAAGTCGCGGCCCGGCGAACTGTAAAAGACCCTCCTTCGACGCAACGACCGGACGAGGACGATTCTGGTTTTGCAGTGTTCTCCAACAGCGAAAAGATTGTTTCTGCCGGAATTGCCGTCTTCGTCGACAATCATGCTGTTAAAGCCCTCCTCGACACCGGTGCCGACTATTCCGTATTGAGCGCCACACTGGCATCTGAACTGAGGAAGGTTACCACGCCATGGCAAGGACCCCAGTTGCGCACGGCAGGTGGCCACCTGGTGATGCCTACTGGTATGCGCACGGCACGCATTCGAATATGTACGTCGACACTTGCGGGCTCTTTCCTCGTATTGCGCGTGTTCTCTCGGCCATTCATTCTAGGAATGAACTTCCTTCGTGAATACGGTGCCGTCATTGACCTCCATGAATTACTTGTGTCGTTCGAGGATCCTTTTTGCGCTGCAACTGACAGTACACAATTTCGGAAAAGAGCGCTACGTGTTACCGACGATTCTGTCTCTCCCAAATCGAAGCAGCCTCTTTGTCAAAGTAGAATTAGGACAGAACATATCTAACTCGGTAATTCCAGAGGCCGATTTGTCTCTCCTCATTTAACGACTAATCTGTGTTTCCCGAGGAATCATTCAGCCTAGCAACAGGCATGCTCACCTGCTGGTCACAAACTTCAGTGACGAATATCGCGACCTAACGAGACACACTACCATTGCATATTGTGAAGAACTTGCCAATGCCGATGGTCCGTCTACGTTAGCTTCATTTTCATCGAATGGCCACCCTGACGAGGCCTTCGCGAGCACTCTCGACGTAAACGAGAGACTACCTTCGGCTCAACGAGAAAGCCTTTTGCGTATACTCGGCTCATTTCAAGACTGCTTTGCCACTACGTCAAAGATTAAACAGACACCACTTGCTCAACATCATATCATCACGGAACCCACCGAGAGACCCATCCGACAACATGCCTATAGGGTGTCGCAAAAAGAGCAAGATGCTATACGTGACCAAGTCCAGCAGATGCTTCAGGATGACGTCACTCAGCCATCGACCAGTCCCTGGGTTTCGCCTGTTGTGCTAGTAAAGAAGAAGGACGGTACGTTGCGTTTTTGCGTTGATTACCGTAAACTGAACAAAGTCAGCAAAAAGGACGTTCATCCTCTACCCAGGATAGATGACTTGTTGGATCGTATACGCAACGCTAAATATTTTTCCTTCATGGATTTGCGTAGCGGCTACTGGCAAATCGCAGTGGACGAGCGCGACCGCGAAAAGACAGCGTTTATCACTCTTGACGGCCTGTACGAGTTTAAAATATTGCCTTTCGGTCTATGCTCAGCGCCAGCTACTTTTCAAAGAATGATGGATACGGTTCTCACGGGGCTCAAATGGCAACCATGTCTTGTTTACCTTGATGACGTCGTGGTCTTTGCAGATACGTTTGAACAACACGTCCAACGCCTTCATGCAGTTCTTCAGGCAATCAGACCAGCGGGGCTCTCTCAAACCCGACAAATGTCATTTTGGATATGAAGAACTGAAGTTCCTTGGTGACGTTGTGAGCCATGCCGGCATCCGCCCAGCTCCCAAGAAAACCCGCGCCGTTGCCGCCTTTCCCGTGCCCACAAATAAGCGCGACCTACGCCGATTTCTGGGGCTCTGTGCGTATTGCAGGCGCTTTGTCAAAAACATCTCGAAGATTGCTGAACCCCTCAACAAGCTTACAAAAGACCGTGTCTCGTTTGTTTGGGGTCCCGATCAGTGCCATGCGTTCGACACTCTACGAAACCTCTTCCAGGATCCACCTGTACTGGGTCATTTTGACGAAAGCGCTGACACGGAATTACACACTGACGCCAGCAACGTTGGACTAGTAGCGGTATAAGTTCAGTGGCATAACGGCGTAGAGCGCGTGATCACTTATGCGAGCAGAATGTTATGCCCAGCGGAAAAAAACTATTCTGCAACCGATAAGGAATGCCTCGCTCTTGTCTGGGCCATAACAAAGTTCCGCCCAAACTTGTATGGCCACCCATTCAGGGTAGTTAGCGACCACTATTCCCTTTGTTGGCTCGCGAATCTCAAAGATCCCTCAGGTCGTCTAGCACGATGGAGCCTTCGGCTACAAGATTTTGATGTCACCATCGTCCACAAATCGGGGCGGAAACACACCGACGCCGACTGTCTCTCACGTGCACCGGTCGAAAATGCCAACATTGACCTTGAAGATGACGGCACTTTTCTTTCTGCGATATCAGCAACCCGCTTAGCTGAGCAAGAGCGTCTGAACTCGGAGCTTATCCCACTCATTGACTACCTGGAAGGACGCAATTCCCACCTTCCTCAAGCTTTGCATGCTCACTATCCTCCTTTTGTTTCCGTGATAGAGTGCTTTTTAAAAAGAACTTTCATCCTACACAAGCTATGTATCTGTTTGTTGTGCCAACTACGCTTCGTGGTGACATTTTACGTTCGTGTCCTGATGAGCCGTCATCAGGACACCTCGGCTATACGCGCACGCTGCAACGGATTCTACGCTCCTACTACTGGCCACGTCTCGCGAAGACTGTGAAGCACTACGTTCGCACGTGTCGCGACTGGCAGCGACGCAAGATTCCACCTTTACGACCAGCGGGACTACTGCACCCAATTGGCTTACCAAAGGCGCCCTTTCATCAGATTGGCATGGACTTGCTGGGGTCATTCCCCATGTCCTCGTCTGGAAACCGGTGGATTGTTTTCGCTACAGACTACATAACACGCTACTGAGAAACCAAGGCACTTCCAAAAGCCACCGCAGCAGATGTCGCCCATTTTTTCGTTAACAGCATCGTCTTACGTCACGGTGCTTCAGCTGTCGTCATAACTGGTCGTGGGACAGCTTTCACAGCAGAGATGCTGCACGAAGTCTTGCGATTAAGTGGCACGGAACATCGTAAAACAACGGCTTATCAGCCGCAAGCAAATGGGCTGACTGAACGACTCAATAAGTGAATTGCAGACATGCTGTCAATGTATGTGGACATCGATCACAAGAACTGGGACGCCATACTTCCCTACGTAACATTTGCGTATAACACTGCTGTTCAAAAAAGTGCCGGTTTCACACCTTTTCGCTTAGTCCACGGTCGCGACGTCACGACGATGCTTGACGCCATGCTCCTGCCCGAACACTTAGGAATATACCACACGGATGCCGGCAAATTCACGCAGTGCGCAGAAGAGGCCCGTCAACTTGCTCGTCACCATATTCAACGTCACCAAACCGCAGACGCGCGCCGCTACAATCTTCGCCACCATGAAGTTATTTTTAAGCCATGTGATGAAGTCTGGGTGTGGACCCCTATCCGACAGCGTGGACGTTCAGAAAAGCTTTTCAGCCGCTACTTCGGCCATTACAAGGTTGTACGATGTCTCATCGATGTCACTTACGAGGTTCTCTTACAGGGCAATTTGAGACGTTCCCGTTTCACCCCGCAAACTGAAGTCATTCACGTTTCACGTCTCAAACCATACTTTTCGCACTGTGAATCGCCAGTGAGCGACTGACTTTATTGGTAACTTCGCGCCTTTCTTTTTGTTTCGTCTTTTCCTTACATTTTTCCGATTTTTCTTATTTCTCATTTAACTTTTGTCCCCAGAACCAACTACGTTATTCCGCCTTACGCCATTCATTTTGCTCGCATGCTAAATTATATCTAATTTTCTGTTCTTTTTTTTGCCTTCAAGTACAGCATCGAGACGATGCTTCTTGGGAGAGTTGGTAATGCCACCATCGATGAACGAGTTACTGTGGCTCATACGCGTTTTTTCGCTGCGAAGAAGAGAACATCTTTGTTGCCCTGGTTCAAGTGAACTCCTGGCTGCAGGCCTTGTTTTGCTCGTGACAGTATATATATATATATATATATATATATATATATATATATATATATATATATATATATATTTCAGCTTTTCTATTGAGGACAAAATGTTCACGGAGAAACAATGAGATCATGAGATCAATGGTCAGCCTTGGCTTTACGTGGCACAGTTCAGCGCTGTTTTCATGTTCTTCCACCGACTGTTTCTCTTACAATCATTTATTTTGTTGATACTGTTGGCGCATGTACGATCATATAAATCCAACCACTGTGATTTTTCTGGGTACTTTATTTACAATATGAGCTGACTACAGGAGGTTCGCAGGCCAGAAAATGTCAACTACTTAATAAATACAAGCACATAGAGCCATGAGTATATCACAAATCATTTCTGCGCAGGCGTGCAACGCCCTGCAAGGTCACTAAGCTTGAGTTGAAAATAATTTTGTCCATGAGTTTCGTCAAAACAGGCAGATGACCTTGTTGAGCACCCATTCTTCTAGCTTACTAAAATTATAATAATTTGTTCTGGAATAAACGCTTTTATTTTGCTACGCTTTCCCCGTCACCGCACTGCACTTCAAGTATGACAAAGAGCCGGCTATTTCACAACAAAAGTTCGTCTTGAATTCATACATATATATCAATGCTGGAGCCTGTATTGAAGTAACAAAAAACTCAACGTTAGGTTTGAACATACTGGTCGTCCTTGCAATGATGTAAGGCGAAAACCATTCAATGGACCTACCACCTGCTCATCGCGATTGCTCTAAGTATTCTGCACAAACAATAGATATTGTCAGAAGCGCTTAACTGGCAAACGTTCATATCAGTGCAATTTACGTTATAAGCAGCATCCCACAGTTCGTACTGACAAGGACGATGAGAATGGCACCAGTGCGACAGTAGCTACTGGCTCGCTAGCCCACCAAGTCCTGGCGCTAACTATGGCACCGCCCTTAAAATTGGTCTTTGCAGCTGCTATTTTGGCTGTTGGTATGTATGATAATTTTCTTACTCTCACAATTTTCTAGAACTTCAAGACCCTCGCAAAAGTGTCGCACCAGAGCATAGAAACTTATATTACGAAGATACACTTTACATAGCAGAAAATAAAAATAATGCGTAACTGACCATTATTAACTGCTGATTTTTACTGGCACAAGGGCAAAATCTGTCCACAGAGCCCGAGGTGAAATGTTGCACATAAACTTTCAGCGAAGTACCATAGTAATACTGGTAAGATGAAATGGCTGTAACTGTAAAGGTAAGATGAGACGGATTGATTGATTGATATGTGGGGTTTAACGTCCCAAAACCACCATAAGATTATGAGAGATGCCGTAGTAGAGGGCTCTGGAATTTCAGACCACCTTGGTTTCTTTATTGTGCAACCAAATCTGAGCACACGGGCCTACAACATTTCCGCCTCCATCAGAAATGCAGCCGCCACAGCCGGGATTTGATCCCGCGACCCGCGGGTCCGCAGCCGAGTACCTTAGCCATTAAACCACAGCGACGGGGCAAGATGAGATGGCTGTGAAGCATGAGTGTACCTTAAGGATAGTAAGAAAGGATACCCCCATTTCGAGACGCAGATGGCCGACAATCACAATTTTTTGAAGACAATTGAAAAGCTTTAAGATATGTTGACGGTAATACAAATTTTATACCTACAGCATTAGGTAAATTATCATAGGCTGCGCATAGCAGACGCTCTAACAAAGCTGTTTCTGAGCACAAATGACCACAGATTGCTTTTTCCTAAATAAAGTCCTACTTCGACAGTAATGAATTCATTGTGAACACAGTTCAGTCTCTACTCCAAGCAGACCATTCCGAAAAACAGTTGAGTTTTACACCTATTAAGCCACACCGTATAAAGGGTGCGCCAGCTATCTCTCGCCAGAGATGAAAAATATGCTCTATGACCCCATGACCAAATGCATGTTACTTACAATTACTTAAACAATGTCACATAGTGTTTCGTGTGGCTTTCAGTCACGTCATTATGGATATGTTTTAACTGACTTTCCATGCAATGAAGCACGCGAAAAATTCCAATAGGCCAGCTGTAGATAATTTTGCAAAATGCCCAATTCAACTATTTTCAGCTTTATATCTATTCATTATTAGTGTTTTCTGCTTATAGGAAAGAGAGGATATATATATAGGGAAGAGAGGATATATAGGGAAGAGAGGATAGATAGAGGGATGCTATGAGCGTCCATTTTATAATGGGGTGGTGACCAATGTACCACCACGCTCGCAAGAAACAGAGAAAAAGAATCTTTTTATTGATGTCGGCGTAATGCCTTACCTATTTGTATACATCGTACTTGCTATAACAAAAAATAATAATTATTGTTCTATCTCTCTGCCTGTTCAGGCACAATGCCCTTATTTTTCCACTAATTTATTCTTTATCTCTACTTTTCTGCCACCAGTACTTTAACCGCCTCTTACTTGCTTCTATCACGGACGTGTCTAGCTTTCCATGTTTATCCTTGACATGCAAACTATCATGTAGGCTTGTACCCACACCCCGCCGCGATGGTCTAGTGGCTAAGGTACTTGGCTGCTGACCCGCAGGCCGCGAGATCGAATGCCGGCTGTGGTGGCTGCATTTCCAATAGAGGCGGAAATGTTGTAGGCCCGTGTGCTCAGATTTGTGTGCACGTTAAAGAACCCCAGGGGGTCGAAATTTCCGGATGCCCCCACTACGGCGTCTCTCATAATCATATCGTGGTTTTGGGACGTTAAACCCCACAAATCAATCAATCATGCACCCACGCGTATAACTGGGTGGATATTAATTCATACAATCAAAACATGTTCCACCATTTCCTTCTCTCCTCCAAAGCATGTACTATCACCGTCAAATGAAACTCAAACAGCGGCAAGCCTTCGCGATAGTATAGTGCATGCCATCCACTTATCACTACGAACAGGCACGCATACGTGCGCCAAGCTGCTGAACAGGATGCCTGCGCTTGTAAATTGTGATAACTGGACGGCACGCACTACACTATCGCAAAGGCTTGCCACTGTTTTGGTTTCACTTGACGCTGATAGTACATTGTTGTTCTTTATTAAATTTCCCTTTATGACTACGCATGCTAGGGAAATCCGATCTCGCTTCAAACAGTAAAGCGCTTCTTCTTGAATCATCATAAAATATCTTCTGCCTTATTTCGTTCTTGCCCTTTCGGCAGTTACTGAGAGCCGGCTTCTTTTCTATCGCTCTCAATCATTGAATACTCTCCGCCTCTCTGAGATTTCGCTCAAGGCTTTTTGTTGCCATGTCACCCACACTGCCAGCCGTATATTTACTTGTTAGCCTCCTAGTTTGTTTGTTTTTTATACCACGTTGGTTCAAGGCTCAAGATTTCGCAGCGCTGCTTCCCGCCCTAGTGGGAAGAGGCCAAAACTCCGGTCACTCGGATGGACCGCGTTTGCTTGGTTTGCTCATTGTGCGCAGGGAAAACGTGTTCCTTGACGCTTTTTTCTTGTAATTTTCACGCTGTCACCACAGCCTCTTCGGCATGTTGGAAGCAGGCACCCACTCCTGCTGCATTGTGAGCTCCTAGAGAATTTAAAAAATCACAAAGTGCTGAAAGCTGGCGGTCAAATTTTACCATTTCCATTGCAAGTGGTGCGAGGAGCAGAGGCGTTAAGAGCGAATTATGTATGTTCACTCATACTTTTGCGGACTTGTCACTTTGAAGAATTTTCATCGTGCAAAGTATTGCCAAGTATTAATTGGGGTGAACGCGTATGCCGGTCTTATATAAAAAGGAAGTGCATTTGTCAATTGATGCTACAGCAAACAGACAGCCGCTGTACATTTTGAAAGTGGACACTGACTTTCCGATACAACTATTTGTAATGCGACAGTGGCAAAGCTCGCTTGCTAACATAATACACCAGAGTTAATATACCGTACTGTGAGCACTGCAGCTGTTTTATTCAGCTGATGGTGCCAGACTTCTCGTCCCCGCTCAGTGAAAACAGATTTATGTTGCGCGTTCACACTGAGCACTTATACCTGTATGTATTGCAAGCTACACCCACCAATAAGCTAGCAGGATGACGTGTCGCGATGCAAGGATCGAAGTCGTGACTTCATTTTCCGTATACGTCAGCTGCATTTCTAGTGGAGCAAAATGTATTAACACTGTGCTAAGATTTAGGTGTAAGGATGACAGGGTAGGGGTGTTGCGTTTTGCATAGTTCAAGCGGGCGTTGAGATTACATTCAATGTTAACCTAAGTGGCACTCGGTGTGTGCTCAACTTCTATTCGTTGTTGGCATCGCACCTTACAATACAAATAGATCAAGGTGCACGTTAAAAGCCCCAGGGAGCCGTAATAAATTTGGACTGTCACACGACGGCATGCCTCCTATTGATAGCATGGTTTTGGATCGTAAAATGTTATAACCTTACATGATCCTGAGCCCTGGGCGTTATACGGCGATATACAGCTGCCGCATCAAAACCGAGCTGATAAAAAAACAAGACGGCAATAAAATTTCGAATGGTTTCCGGAAATCAGAATTGCTTATCAGGTGCTAATCTCGGCGTAACAACCCAAATGGTCAATTCTAGTGGATATTGTGCAATATGACAAAGAACAAGTGAGCTGTGAAAACAACCAAAGCAACATTCGAACCAGCGAACACACTACGTGATTAGGCGTGGATATTATCCGAAATGAAACGTGGGGAGCAGAAAACATGCATGGTCAAAAATTGGCATAAAAACTTGTTCTTTTTCTTTGTGCGCATCGTTATGCTTCCAAAGGGAGCTGTGAAAAACCCAAGGTGGCATTGAACTTGCGATACGACGTTGTTATCATCCGATAAATATATTGGTGAAAGGAAAAATCTTGTGAAGCTTGACACTGTGCACTGCATAGGTGCCAACGAACTGGACAGGGCAGAACTAAGTTTCATATTCTTCACTCTGACCTCCTAACAAATTTAAAGTCAAACGACGAACTGGGCTCAAGTTCTAGCGCTGTATACAAATGCACGTGAATGCGTGGTGGTGGTTTGTTGACTGCTCCGAGACAACATGACTGCCACAGCAATTGCGTGCTTTATCGGTAACCTAGATTCACGCCGTCGCCTCACCAGCTGTGTCATAGAAGTGCAGCTGTTCACCATTCACACGTCTTGCCGGACACTGCAACAAAGTATTGCATCCACTCACCCACATCGACAAGCACTCGATCGAACACATCGTCTAAGACGACTTATTTGCTCGGTCCTGCAAAGGTTGTCGATGAATCATTCTCGGGTCTGGCGCGATTCTTACCGTGAAGACGTTTTTCGATATCTCGAAAATTTTAAAAACCTTGTGATTATGTCACACGTTAGGTATTGCGTGCAGGGCGACCAGACGAAAGCGTGTAGAGTGCTTGAGCGTGCCGAGAGAGCGCCGTAGGTAGGCGAGAGCGGGGCGCCGAGCGACCGTTTTTTGCAAGAAAGGCAGCGAAATTGCCATAAAGGCTGGAGTAGCTGTATATAGTCCCTACGGGACCAGAGTAGCGCATAAGTCCGCCATCTTCCATGGCTAGACACCAGCTTTGCGGAGATATCACCCTCTGTTTTAGCAAACGACACCCCTGCCATGTTTTTTTTTTGCCGTGTTGCATATTGACATAGTTAACTTGCGTCCTTCACGCTTGTTTGCAGCGATTGAATGTCGCTTTTCATCCCTATTGTCAACAAAGTGCAACGTAAAAGCTGACTGCATAGAGCGCGGTAAAAAAAAGACTACTTTTTGTTCAGCGTGTGGCGAAAAGCGCAAAGCGAACATCCTCAATTTTTTTTTTGTCTTGCTGCATTCACAATTTGCAAATTTTTGAAATTTTTGACCGTATAACACACGAACAATCAGTATTCACGTTACGCTGGTGAAATGCAACAGTCGTTGACTTGGACGGTATATGAAATTACCCGAATTATGTCGGTGAACATAACTCAATGAAGAGTTATGCCTTGGGTTTTCGAAGTGCGTAAGAGCATAACGGCATACTCTTTGCACAATTTGCGTTGTGTGACGCACGGTTGCTGCTTAACTGTTTTAAAACAATTTATTTCACAGGTAAACCAAATTATTACTCGATATGCAGCCTCCATGAAGTCAGTTTAGAATTTCGCTCCTAGCTTTGGCGTAGCTTCGCGGTAGAATATTGGACGACCATTAGGGAAGTTCAGGTTCGATTGCCAAAAGCGTCACTTTTTTTATATTGTGCGATAGTTGTCACGGACCACGGCGGCGGTTAACATGTACGGCGCCAGAATCGGCCTTTGTGATCTCAAGAGCGTTTACTGCGAAATTGATTGATTGATATATTTATTGATTTATTTATTGATTGATTGATAGATAAGTGGGGTTTAATGTCCCAAAACCACCTTTTGATTATGAGAGACGCCGTAGTGAAGGGCTCCGGAAATTTCGACCACCTGAGGCTCTTTAACGTGCACCCGAATCTGAGCACACGGGCATACAACATTTCCGCCCCCATACTGTGAAATTCAGCGAATTCGACAACCGCGCTTTTTTAGCCACGTCAGTGGCAACTAAATACAATTTCTTTTCAAGAATATATATATAATCAGGCTCTATTGGAACAAATGTGAATGTGCAACAAAGAACAGTGCAGGTTTCTTTTAGCATGCTCACTACAAACTAAGGACAACTCAGCAGCTGGTAAAACTGGCAAAAGGTCTTTTACCAGTTTACCCAGTCATTGTAACATTTCGATGACAGTAATGATAGAACTGCCAATCTGATGCGCACATATGGCTGATCCACAGTCAGCCGCACGCATCTATAAGCCTTGTTCAGAAAATGTGCGAAAACCAGCTGGATTCGGTTGGAACATGACTAGTGATGATTAGCACCAATGCCGCGGTGGCGTCGAAATGCACAAAATTGGCCTGAGCGTCAGCTTCTCCCCAATGCATGGTCACTGGCTGTGCCTGCGACGTTGAAAAACAGTTGCGCTACTCTGGTCCCGTAGGGACCATATACAGTTACTCTAAGAAAGGCAGCGCCACAGCGCCGTCTGGCCGAGTTTGGGAGACCTAAGCTTTCTTAGCGCTAGATCATGACCACGGCAAGCAGGCGCAGCGATTATCACTTTCTCACGTGTGTTGCCGTCAGCAAAATGTACGTTATCACACAGCCAACACCATTTTCTCTGCCCTGTTTAGACACCACACATTGCCAAACCACATGCTCATGTCCACGCAGAACGTTAGTGGGTACTGCAATCATGGTGCGTATAGGCGTGCTTGCAGGCGTGTCATGCGGTATTTATCTCTGATTTCGCGGCCGTCTCCCGAACACTAATATCTAATATATAGTAACATAGGAACTGTCCAGTCAGACATTTTGCAAACTGACACTACAGTTTCCCAATTGAGATTTTTGGCCAGCCCCTTTGGTGCGAAATTGAAACAATAAATAAAAAAAACATGAATAAGTACGTAATTGAAGAGAAACACTAGAATTGTCCCAGCTAATACAGGCTTTAGTCAGCGACACGCATTTGTTCGTGTCGTCATAGAGCCTGTCGACCGATATTCAAGCTCTGGGTCGATACAGTGAACGCGCCCTGTATGAGCAGAAGATTGAAAATTTGGTGCATCTGTAACGGCGATCGTTATTGTCATCAACATTATCATAACCATAGGCCTGATTAGCCCATCGCAGGACAAAGTCGATCCTCTCCCGTGTTCTGCCAGGCAACTAGGGCTTTTGCTTGCTGATGCCACTTTATACCCGCAAACTTCCATATCTCATCTGCCCACCTAACTTTGTGGATGCCCCTCACTCGCTTGCCTTCTCTCGGAATCCAGTCAGTTGCTCTTAATGACTTTTGAGCAGTTTAAGCAGTGCGCACTAAGGTGACAATAAAATAGCTACCTACTCGCCCAAGCATGTACCCTTATGTACACTTAATGACCAGTGGTTATCCTGCCTACGTGGTACGCATCCGGCCCATGTTAATTTCTTGTTATTGTTTTCAGCAATTTCACCCATTCTGCTCTCTTCTTGTCTCTTAATGTTACACCTATCATTCTCCTTTGCATCGCTCGCTGCGTCGTCCTTAAGTTAGGCAGAACCCTCTTTGTAAGCCTCCAAGTTTCTGGTCCGTAGGTTATTACTGACAAAATGCAGCTTTTATATGCTTTCCTCTTGAGGGATAGTTATTTGCTTTGTTAACTTGAATTAACTTTACTGGTGCACTGTTTTGATAATAGACTTGCAATGCCGGCTAAGGCAATTATTCGTGGAAACTCGTTGCCCTGTGATCAGAAGATTTGTAGTGGGAAATTGTGGCACACTGGACATTTATTCTTTCCTTATTGCGCCATAGTTTGCCTACATGTTTCGGCAAAAGGTCGTCTGAGAACAGAAAATGAGCATGCGTCGTCACGAAACGTAAACATTGCTTTCCAGTTCTAACTACAGGGTTACATATTTATGTGTTTCAGCATTGCCCCAATTAAAAGCATGGGCAACAGGTCAGTGGTTCTGCCAACGCTTGGTTCCGCTATCTATAGTAAGTACACTTTCTTTCTCTCTTTTACACCCGGCAGCCTAACAGGTAGAAGATGTTATTACGCACTCTGTAGGTTACTTAACCTACGTACGCTAGCGAAACTAGGAACCATGGCGTAACCCGAAAACTGTTGTATAGGAAATGCACTTGCACAATTTTCCATCGCTTCTGACAACCGATGATATAGTTCTTCCTCTAGGTGCCAAAATCATACATATATTGGAGCTCTTTCATTACAATTTGTAAGCTTTTATTAGGCAAGAGCATCTTCTGGCCGAAGGGGGCCATGCACGTGATGGTACCAAAATCCCACATTGGTACGTGGATGGATGTAAGCATCAGGGTGGGGTATATGTACAGCTATACGTCCTGCGGAAGCGATTGCCTCTAATCAATATAGCCGTGCTTTCGATTTGCATGATATGTGCTGCACAAATGTAATTTATAAAAGAATTACTGACTTCTATTTTTGCTCCATTTAGCAAACCAAGCACAAGCAAAAACCTTTTCAAACAAAGTATCCGTGAGTTACATGTTTTGAGCGAGATGGTGACACCATATTGCACAAAAAATCCCGTTGGTGGCTCATGAACAGCTATGTGGGATTTATACAAAATAGCACCTAGATGGCACGGCGCTCATATATTCTTGTTTAAAAACGCCATTTTCAAATCAGTTGTGCCCACTGTCATAAAAATTTTCGAGGATCAGTCATTTTCTAACATAACACTTTCATCTTCTGTAGAGGTCCCTTGCAAGTACAAGGTACCACACTTTGTTGTTGCGTTTCATTGTTTCAGGCAAGAAAGTCGATGCTTCCTGTAGAAACAGATATGTTGCGCTGTTGAGCTTGGGGTTAGTGTCTCAATACCAGCTTGAAGGATGCAAAACATCAGGTGGAAATAAGAAAGAAAGGAAAAAAGCAAGCAAGAAATAAAGAGAGAAAGAAAGAAAGAGAGTAGGAAGAAAAGGAAGAAAAAAAGAAATAGAGAGAACGGTGGAAGAAAAGGAAAAAAGAAAGAAAGAAAGGAAGAAAGAAAAAAGAAATGTGACGACCAATAGCAGACGATGCTCGGTGCGTGTCTCACGCCTTTGCGCGAGGAAAACAAAGTAGATCGGCGCCGAGCTCGTGGGCGCTCGAGGAAAGTACAATAAAAAAGGGGGTCTGGCAGTCCCTTCCTGATGTTGAAAGGGTGTGAACGTCCTTCTTAGGCCGCCTTGAAATCCAGTATATTCAATGGGCACAGCGGCACCTCACAATTGGCGCCCAACGGCTCGAGGTGAATTAAAAAGACGTTTACAACTTATATGTTGGGATGTCGCTCCCTACGCGCTCTTTTGGCTCAACTACTGACGTTTGGACTGTGTCGGCTTCGTGATCCCAAGATGGCAACGGCCCCATGTTCTGTCGATGTGTTCGAGCTGCTGGATGACGCCGCCTGGGTGGAAGCCTACCGGTCAGCTGTGTCCGAAGCCGATATCCTAAGGACCCAGGTGAGCCAGCTCTGGAGCGTATTGAAGGAGCTGACACTAACGATTCTCTAGGACCACAACGCCGCCAATGACGAAGAATCACCAAAACCGCCTCTTGACTCGCAGATGAATGCAAGTCACGGCCTCTTTTGTGACTTACTTGCTCCACTAGTAGAGCGCATCGAGCGTCTGGAGTTAAAAACGCATAAAAATTCTGATGCCGAATCAGGCACAAGTGCAGCAGAGAGCAGTGCGTTGATGAATCTCAAACGCGGTTTGAGAAAGCAACAAAGACAAGCCAGAAGCGACGCTCGTGAGTGCATGTCTAACAGCGAGGACACTCGCGACCGACTTTCGAGTTTCGCGGCGAGCTCCTTACCGCATCTCGGGAAAGATCTGAATGCCTGGTTTAACCAAGTTGATTATTGGTTTAGAACCTTTAGCGTTCCCGACGAGCTTGCCATGCCGTTCATTATTTCAAGGCTTCCAGCAAAAGACTTTACGTGAATGCGTCATCAAACAACAGTGGCTAGTATCAGTAGTTGGGCTGACTTTAGGGCAGCTTTCCGCCGACGTTATTACATGGACGGCGATGTAACAGCTAAGCAGCGAATGTTTGTAGCAACACAACCCGCAGCCGAGTCATGTACAGACTTCACATACCGAAAGCTGGACCTGATAGAGCAGTGCAATTATCCTGTACTACAAAAAGAATAGCGCCAAGTTATCATGGCTACTCTATCACACAAGCCAAAGAAGCACTTTTCGATAAAACATTTAGGTTGCTAGATGATATGATAAGCTCCTTCCTGCGCTTTCACCAGATCAAGGATTCAGAGGAGAGCAAATTTTGACTGCGGAAGAACGCAAAACGCCATCCACAATGCCGTCCGCCGAATGACTTAATATGGCAAAGCATTCGCCTCGGGAGCCTATGCGCCATCGTCAACGCGCGGACAGCATTGAGTTTAGTGGTTCCTGAGATAATGAAGTAGCTCAGAGAAAGGCGCTCAAAGGAGGGGATACGAAAGCGTGAAAGCGAAGCCATCACAATCGCGGCAATCGACTCAATCCGCAGCGCGTGTTTTCGAAAGGTCACAAGAAAATGCCCCGACAGTTCGTAAGCTGTGCTTGAACTGCTCCAGAAGTGGCCATTTTGTGACGCAGTGTCGTCTACCGCTAACTGCAGAATTTTTGAAGTGGCAGAAAGATTTGGAATTTTCCCGCTTACAAAAGCGTGGAAACGAACAGCTGGTGACGCCAATGCTTGCGAGCAGTCGCCAGTATTTGAGCAGGTGTCATGTGTCTCTGAAGCGGGTACCTTTTCTGTTCCTGTCGTCATCAACAGACAAACAATTAAAGGTATCTTGAATTCTGGAGCTGTCAAAAGCTTGATTTCGGCACAAAAAGTTGACAAACTCGAATTGAACATAACGCCTTCGTCCCTACGTTTGTTAGCAGCAAGCGGCCATCAGCTACAAATTTAGATCAAGTCGTACACTGTGAGGACAGTGGATGACCAAACACTGCAGCATGGCTTTGTTGTTCCTCCTCCTATTCTTAACGAAGAAATACTGCTCGGTGGTGACTTCTTACGGGCTTCAAGAGCCGTCATCCACTGGGGCTCGGAGAGCTTCGCGGTATCGATCCCTTAAATGCTACGCAAGGTCTACATGGTTAGGGAGCAACCACTGCCAGCTTTATCGCGGAAGTTGGTTCCTGTGGCCTGGAATCGCGTGTCGGAAGATGAAAATCATTTACTGGTCATCACCGGGACAAAGCTCTTGCATGATCGCTATTCAGCCATAGTGGAGCCCATGGTAACAGCTGCATCGGAAAATACAATGAAGCTTTCGATCACGCACTGCTTTTCTCAAGCCGTCTTGCTTCCTTATAAGATGACAATTGGCCTCATTGAACAAGCAAGCAGAATCGAGGTTATTGAACTTTCTGAAGAGGACTGCCAACAGATCCTCCAAGTTTCATGCCTTCCTTCTCCTGTGGAGCTTGATGCGCCGCCAGTTCATACGGTCGTCGATCCGCAGCACCGTTCAATCACAATAGGAGGTGTCAGCTTTGTCGTTATCTTTCAATGAGCTGCAGGTCGTGAAGGATTTGTTGGTGCAACATTCGGTTTGCTTTGCGAAGTCAAGTACAGATTTAGGCTCCTGCACAGTTGAGCGACATTGCATTCCAACTGAAAACGCGACGCCAATATCGCAACGTCCTCGCAGATTGACACCAGCACATCGTGATTCCGTCAAAAATATGATCAAGGACCTCATTGATGCCAATATAATGCGACCTTTTTGGAGTCCTTGGGCGTCACTCCTTGTCCTTGTAGCAAAAAAAAAAGACGGTGCGACGCGCATGTGCGTTGATTATCGACGTCTCAACGCAGTCACTGAGGACATTATGTACCCTTTCCCAAAAATTAAAGATGACCCGCAGGCACTTACCGAAAGCAAGTACTTTTTTTCTCACCGACCTGTTGTCTGGATTTAATCAATCGCCATGCATCCAAATGGCATACAGAAGACGGCCTTCTTCACGCCATGGGGTCTTAATGAATTCTTCCGGAAGCCATTCGGCCTTAAAGGTGCCCCACTCGCATGTCAGCGAGCCATGGATACGATCAATGACGGTATTAAATACGACAACGCCCTTGTGTATATGAATGACTGCGTAGTCTTCAGCCGGGCATTTTAAAAACACGTTTTGCACCATCAGATCATAGTTACAAAGTTCTAAATAGCAGCTTTGAAGTTCAAGCCACAGAAGTGTTTCTTTTTTGGTACTGCTATCAATTACCTTGGGTATGTTGTCAAAAAAGACGGTGTATCTCCTGACCCATCGAAACTGGCAGTGGTTAAGGCTTTCCGGCCTCCTCGAAACGTGCAGGAACTACATTCATTTATCGGGATCACATCGTACTTCAGGAAGTTTATCCCAAATTACAGCATTATCGCAGCCCCTCATTCATCACTCCTAAATAAAAACGCTACCTTTTCTAGGGAAGAAAATCAGCAAGTGGCATTTGAGACATTGAAGCGCACGTTTTTCTAGCCAATTGTCCCTAAGCTATTCTCCGGTAAACGAGAACTTCGCCTCCAAGTACACACAGATGCATCTCGGCTCGGCTTGGAAGCTCTATTGTTGCAAGCAGATCAAGAGCGACGATATTGTGCAGTTCTATACTTTAGTCTTTCTCTCAATGGCGCAGACTTTAATTATTCTACGGCAGAACTGGGGCCTCTTGCAGTAGAAGGGGGCATTAGAAGAGCTACGACCATACCTGATTTGCCGAAAATTTCAAGCTGTCAGTGACCACAATGCACTGTGCTAAGTCCAGCGCTACAAGGAAGGAAACCAACGCCTTCTTCCTCGGTGACTGATTCTGCAGGAGTTTGATGTCATTTAAAAATCAGGGCTTCTGCACATCGCACTAGATTGTCTTTCCAGAAATCCCCCCATAGTTGATGATGATGAACCAATTATTGCAGTATGATATCCATCCCTGCGGTTCTGTGACAACATGAGTGGGGAGCAGCGCCAGGATGCATTTTGCGCTGAAGTCCTGTATTTGCTTAGGAGTCCGCTGGGCACGAAAAAGCAACAGAAACACGTACAAAAAAGTTTATAACGCATAACGACGTGTTGTGCAAAAAAGACCAAGGCCCAGTCAGCAGTCAATTTTTCCTGTGCCTCCTGCACAACTACAAGCTGAGGCACTCCGTGAAATGCAAGAAGGTTGATACGGTGGCCACATGGCCATCAGGCGAACATTCGACGCCCTTAGGTCTAAGTATTACTGTCCGAGCTCTATGCAGATGTCAGACGGTACGTGCATCACTGTGACCTTTGTCAGAG
>WOVY01015806.1:0-19643 GCA_013436015.1 Rhipicephalus annulatus
CACCCACGAGCACACTCGGGGAGCACACACCCTACATGCGGGTCGCTCAGGTTTGTTGACTTAAGGTAAAGTAGAGCAGTGCTTAGTTGCTTTCTGCGCAACTGAGGCAGATGCCCAAGGTCCTAGTATCTTCTGCACAAAAATGGTCCGGGTCAAGTCGATTCAAAACATCCGGAGCTGGCATCGCTGTGTGTCGTAGCAAGCGCAGCTGCACAGGACGTGTTTCGATGGTCTCTTTCAGCTCCGCAGTAGTCGCATGTAGGAGTGTCTGCCATACAATGCGAAAGGAGTACACCTTTGTAAAGCAACACCCAAACCAAAGGCGGCATAACAGTGTCGCATCGGAGCGGGAAAGTTGTGATGGCAGCTTTAGCTTGAGCGAGGATCCAGTTCATAAAATTGACACCTTTGGAAGCTGGTAGACGACCAGAACGTGTGTGTGAGATCTCGAGCCAGCAGGTAAAGTTTGTCTTGCTGCATCATTCTTGATAGAGGAATCGGGACTACACGGATTTCTTCATGGGCTGAGCGGGCAGCATCATCGGCTAATTGATTTCCGGTAATACCGATATGTCCAGGCAGCCATTGATATATAATATCATGCCCTCGTGCTAGAGCTTCATGATGGCAATGTCTTATTTCTTGTACCAATTGGTCATGACTCCTCCTACGCATGGCAGACTGCAAACTCTGAAGCGCTGCCTTCGAATCGCAGAATATGACCCATTTTCCTGGACGTTCTTGAACGAGATATTGTAAAGCAGCCCTTATAGCAGCAAGCTCTGATGCCGTAGATGTAGTCATATGCGACAACTTAAACTTGATTGTCATTGCTGCCAGCCGGAATTACAGCGGCACCTGATGAGCTGCTGGACGAGACGGACCCATCAGTGTATATCTGCGTTCGGTCTAAGTACAACTCATGTAATAATAGCAGTGTTGCTTGCTTCAATGCTACTCTGGAGTGATTGCTTTTCTTTTTGATTCCCGGAATTTCTAGACGTGCTTGCGGCTGGTCGAGGCACCACAAAGGACATTCCATTCTCGCAGCTGGCGTATATCCTGATGGAATGCTGTTTAGGTGCTTGGCTATGACATCTGAAAACGTAGCACGTGGTCTTCCGGAAGGTAGAAAGGGCCAAGTGGTGGTCGGGGACACGGCTAGCATGTCGAATGTGCGCTCTGAGGCAATCCACAACTCTATATGTCCTAACCGGATGGTCTTTGGCAAGCATGATTGTGGGCAATAAATAGAAGCGCATCGGGGCAGTCCTAGGCAGATACGCAGTGCCTGACCCTGCAAACTCTCCAATGAATGAGTATTCGATTTGCAAGTGTTAGTCAGTGCCGGCAAGCTGTAGCGCAATAGACCCAGAAATAGGGCCCTGTACAGCTGTAGCATGGAGGCCACAGAAGTTCCCCATGCTTTCCCGCACAAGAATTTCAGTATATGCACAATAAATAGCAGTCCTCTTCTTCAAGTACGCACAATGCGGGCTCCACGAAAGACTTCTGTCGATTATTATGCCCAGGAAACGATGCGTCCATGCATATTTGACACTCTGCCCATTGATGTAAACAGGGTATGGCGTCATTGGTTTGCGTGTAAACGCCATCAACGCGCACTTCACAGTTGATATATTTAGGCCTCGTTTCTGAAGGTAGGCTGTTGTGAGGGTTGCTGCCCGCTGTATTCGTGCACGCACCTGAGGGCGAGTAACTGCAGCACTCCAGAGGCAAATATTATCGGCGTATATGGATAGGCACACCGACTTTGGCAGAACCTTCACCAGACCAATGAGGGCAACATTGAACAATGTGGGGCTTAAAACACCTCCCTCAGGTACTACACAGTAGGTGTAATGTTGAGCAGTTGTACCCTCATATGTTTGTACAAGAAACCCCTGCCAGTTATATAATCTTTTATCCATTGAAACATTCGTCCACCAATGCCCATTGCTGCGAGAGAAGTGAGGATGGCATCATGAGCTACATTATCATATGCACTCTTCAAGTCAAGAAAGAGTGCCACTGATATGCGCTTGCGACTTTTTCTTGTTGAACAAATGTCGATAAGTCAAGGACACAGTCAATGGAGGAGCGGCCCCGACGAAAGCCTGCCATGCAAGAAGGGTATTTGGGTGTATCGTTCCAAGTACCACTCGAGACGAAATAGAAACCATTCTTTCCATCACTTTTCCGAGGGCAGCTTCCGAGGACAATAGAGCGATACGCTGTCAAGTCCAATGGTGATTTTCCCGATTTCAAAAGTGGTAATAATCGACTTATTTTCCATTCTCGGGGAACACTGCCGCTGAGCCAGGAGTTGTTGAAGCATGTTAAAAGTTCTTTTCTGGCTTTTTGTCCAAGGTGTCCCAACGCACTATAAGTAATACCATCCGGACCTGGCGATGACATGCGCTTAGAAGCGACTAACGCACCTTCCAGTTCTTCCATGGTGAATGGAATGTCCATTTCTGGTAATCGCGTCTCAGGAACGATCACGGCATCGATGCTCTCGTTCATAATATTCCCGGCAACTCTCGTGCAAAATTCTTCAGCCACCTCGAGTTCTGTTTTTCCATGATGGAGTGCCAAAGCTTTAAAAGGGTGCCGTTGTTGCGGAGAGGAGCGAAGACCACGAACTGTTCTCCAGATATAAGACAAGCGGCTTATGAGGGTCTAGAGATTCGCAGAATGCCTTCCAGCGTTCGCTCTCCAGCTTATAAATGCGTCGTTGAATCTTTTTCTGGAGCCGCCTTGCTTCCCTCAGATCGTAAATTGATCTTGTGCGTCTGTATCTCGTTCAGAACGCCTTCGTATAGCTCGTAATTTTTCCAGTTCGATGTCAAACTGTGTTATTTTAGACGAAAATGGTAATTTACATTTGGACGCTTGCATAGCTTCCGCTATGGTATTTTCCAGGCTGCAGGCGAGGCCTTCTTGGCAAGCGTTCTCAACACGCGATGTAAACATCGACCAGTCAGTGCCAATTGCAACACCGGAAGATAAATTCTTTATGATACCATCGATCGTCACGTAGGTGGGTATGTGATCACTCCCATGAGTCTCAATATCGCAAAACCACTTAACTTTGTGAGAGAAGCATCGTGACACTAATGCCAGGTAGAGGCAACTGCCATACGTGAGACCCCGCAGATATGTGGGGGTACCATCGTTCATGATGGAAAGGTCGTAATCGGAAGCGAATGTAACAATGTTCCGGCCCCTGGCATTCATCCTAGTGCTCCCCCAAAGCATGTGATGGGCGTTGAAGTCACCGGTGATGATCCAAGGCCCATCGGTCCTCATCAGGATGTCTTTTATTCTGTCGCAGTCAAATTGCGATGACGGAGATATATATCCACCAATAAGCGTGAAAGAAACTGCATTCTTCTTTACACGAAGACACACGTACTGATTGTCGTCATTTGAACTTATTGGGTGCGAAAGATAAGTCAAGTCTGTACGAATGTAAACAATTACTTTGCTTCGTTCTTCGCAAGCGGCCGAACAAAAAAGCTTCATAACCGGACAATCTATAAGGCGTTGATACGTTTGGTTCACATATGACAAGTATAGGGAATCGATTGGCCCGAACAAATTGGGCGAAAGTCCGAGATACGGGACTTCATGCCTCTGGCATTCCACTGAAAAATCGACGCACTTTTAACTTCAGTGCGGAAGATGAAATTTTGTTGAACCATTGTGCTTATACGAAGTTAGCAAGAGCTGGATTCAGTGCATCCAGTATTTGCAGTGCACTCTAAGCAGACGGAGATTGTATGCTGCTCAGTAGCGTGCGAATCGTGGCAATTAATGATTGCACGATTGCCGTCACTTGCCTGTCTTGGTTGGAAAGATCTCGAACCGGGATCGCGGGCTGGCCGTCATGAAACTCCTTCGGTTCGCTTGATGCTGCTTCCCTTTGAAGTGCAGGCCACTCTGTCGCAGTTAGGGTATGCTCACTGGCTTTTTCCTTTACAGCCTTTCCCACGGCATGTGGTCTGGGAGGTAAAGGAGGTGGTACTGATGAGGCTGGCAAATGTGTCGAGGAGGTAGCGGGCGTCCTCGAAGACCGACGTCGACGTGAACGACGCCTTCTGACTTTAGCTGCGGCTTCTCGATGAGATGAGTGATCGCGCACCATCTCCTTCAAGATGGCAATTTCCTTCTGAATCCGCGGGCAGTCCTTCGATGTGGCTTCATGGGATCCATTGCAATTAGAGCATTTCTTGACAGTTGCGACGCACTTATCCGCTTCATGGTGCTCGGCGCAGCGGTGGAATACCACCGAATTCTCGCAGACGCTGCTCACATGTCCAAGTTTCATACATTTACGGCACTGGAGAGGCTTTGGAATGAAAGGCCGCACAGCATGTCTGAAGTACCCCACCTTCACATGACAGGGGAGTGATGTGCTCCTAAACGCAATCTTCACACGGCGAGACTTGCCTAGCCAGGTGACATCAACAATGGGAGTATCAGTTGTTGACTTGACAAGAAATTGTAAGTCATTATTGGAAATAGTCACATCAATGTCGTAGATCACGCCGGTTACTACATCACATCCCAAGGGAACATGAGAGCGCACCTGGTTGCCGTCCAAGTCAGTTACACTGCGCAGAACGCCCAACGCACTTGCGTGCAAAACGTCCACAGCCAGTATATTCTTTCTGGCGTTCACTCTTATGTCCGTGATCTCATTAGGCACGAGCGTTTCCAGAGACCTCGAAACAGACTGTCTGTTAAGGCGTTTCATGCTGACGGTAGGAAGTGCAGGCAGAAACAGGATGGTATAAGTGTTCGATTTTGGCGCTTCACTTACAGTTTGAATAGTTGAGGATGAGGATGTCCTCATGTTTCTCCTCTTCGCTTTGCGGCTCAGCACAGGTTGGAACCGTCATCTGAGAAGTCCTCACTGCTGAGATAGTAAGCATGAGTATCTTCACTGTCGCTGTCACTCGCTTGTCCCATCCGCTTCCTGGAGGCGGCCGCCGCTGACGCCGCTGGTGCCGGCAGGCGCCCGGGATGGTCTACATCCATCCCCTCCAAGGGAGCAGCGAAAACTGATCAACAGACTTAAATTACAGCTTAAATACGCCGGAGTTAGCAGAAGTAGCTTCTATTCAAAACACACTTCTTCGTCTTCCTTCTTCGTCTTCATACCTACGTGCTTATGTATCTTATAGGCTATCTTATGTCTCACTTGCTTTGGGCACCTTACGTATTTGAGGTATCTTCTGAAGGAAAGACACATTATTAACGAGATCTAACAGAGAATCATGCCAAGTAAAGTATATGGGGAAGTTATATCAGGTAATTCTAATGTAAACGTGAAGAAAGAAAAGCGCATGAGTAGATACTTGCTGTGGGCAGGTACCGAGCCTGCCACCTTTGAGTAAAGCATTTGATGCTCTACCAACTGAGCTATCATGGTGGCTATCGCCCCATCCACCTTATTGGGTATATATGTGAATTTAACGCCAGAGTCACCCGTGTAAATGTGAAGGCGTCCGTTGTGCTTCTCTTGCAGGAAGAGCAATGCGACCTGTTTCAGGGCTAGATGTGACGACGTTTTCTTATTTTAGAGGCCAGGAATTGTAAGAAGAGCTTTGAGTGGGTGTAGGCACCACAATGGTAACGGCGGCCTGCTGCATGCGTGGAGTGCAATGAAAGCACTGCGCAATGCTGAGATACAGTTGCGTTGAACGCTGAGTGGAGCCTAGAAGTTCGAAGCGAGGCGAGGGGATGTGATAGAATCCGAGCCAAATGTCTTAGGTGCATTCTTCAGTAAGCTCAACAGGGGTGGTGGTTATTCCCGCGAGGCACATCACAATCAAATTCATGACATCGCATTTGACGTTATCGGCAGCTGCAGAACTCACAGCCATAAGTGCAGCTCTGGAGTTTGTAGTTGGAGAACCTTCGGGAACTTGGTCTACCTTCTCGAACTCGAAGGCAGCTCTTCAATGTCTTATGTCACCCTTTCGCCATAGACCTAAGGAACAGTTAGTAGCTGAAATAAAGCTTCTTCATCACCAGGTCATCTAGAAACAGCACAGCATAGTGTATCAGTGGATACCAGGTCATTGCGGTATATATGGCAATGACCGCGCAGATGAGGGCACTAGATCTGCGCACGACGGTACCCACTACACACTCATCCCGTTATCAAGAACCGATGCAGCTACTATACTTCGTTCGCTTGAACGTGGTCTCACACTGGTACAGTGGAACTCAACAGAATTCACAAAGGCGCGCCTGCCTAACTTGGATCCCGATCTGCAGCTTCGTCTTCCCTCAGGGATATCTAGAGCCGAGGAGACTCTTCTATGCCGCCTGTGTCTTGGAGTAGCCTTCACGAACGCATACTTTTGTCTCATTGGAATGGCCAGCTCTTCTACGTGCACTTACTGCAGCTGCGAAGAAACCATCGCACACCTTCTATATGAGTGCACGCATTTCAACGTGCCAAGACAAGAACTGACTGCAGCTCTGGATAGACTAGATGATCGGTCTTTGTCAGAACAAAGGATTCTGGGTCACTGGCCGAGCCCATCCTCAGCCCAGAAGGCTTTGAAAGCTCTGCTATGCTTTTTGTGGACAACTGGCCTCAGAGACAGACTTTAGTGTCTTATGCTCTTTGATGTTGTCTTTCCTCTGTCGCTATTTTTTGTAATCTCTCTCTCTCTCTCTCTCTCTCTCTCTCTCTCTCTCTCTATCTCGCTCTCTATTCGCAACTTTTCTTTTCATCATCTTTTATTCCCGTCACCCCTTTCCCCAGCACAGGGTAACCAGCCGGTCTAAGAACTGGCTAACCTCCCTGTCCTTCCGCTTAAACTTTCCTCCTCCTTTAACGTCAGAGTGCCAGTCAGCTCCATCCTGTAGCCATGATGGCGAGTGTGGAACACTTTTTTTTTTTCGGCCTGTTTTGTCGCCACGTAGCGCGCGATCCTATTACGAGCTGGCAGCTGTCCAATAATCCCTCATATACTATCCGGAGGCACCAAGCCTGCCAGAACGAGACCCTCGCTATGAAAGAAGGAAATAACTCTACACACTAGGGCTCCTTTCCTTTGTTAGACACATCATTAATGGTATATAACAGACTCCTTTCCTTTGTTAGACACATCATTAATGGTATATAACAGACAATCATGTCAGGTAAAGTATAGCGGATGTTACATAATGTACTTGTAATGTAAATGTGAAGAAAGAAAAGTAGACAAAGGTAACTTGCTATGGGCACGCACCAAACCTGCACACGGCAAGTTTTTGGTCCACCATTCTTTCCTCACATTTACATTACGATTGCCTCACATAACATCCCCTACACTCTTCTAGGTATCATTTTATGTTAAATTTTATTATTATTATTAGGTATGTTTTGTAAACCAGTTGTCTTATGCCGGCTAGGTTGCTCCTCGAAATCATCCATTCAAAGAGACCGGAGAATTCTGCTTCTTTTTAACCTTAAGGTAGCAAATGAAGGCACAGAAAGCAACAAGCACCTTACTTCTCATTTATCACGTTATGCACACTTTGTAATATACAGTTTGCACCCGAACCGCTCTATGTTCTCGCACTCGTTCGTGCGCGCAAGCGTCAGCAGATTTTTCTTCGGCGATCACCTCCGCAATCTGTACGAGGCGAAGTGTGATTCAAGTCTCCTTCTATGCGTATTTCCGACCTCCTCGGAAGCTTGGAGATCCCCATCGTGACAAAAGACCGTTTCCGATGTCTGAACTTTTTTTTTTTTCAAAATTCTTTCTTACTTTCTTTTGCCTTAATATCTCGGTGCGCCGTCTTTCATTTGAAGGATGAGTTCGTGTACTGCCGCGCACACTAAAAGAAAAAAAAGATAGAAAGAGTGACAAGACGTCGCAGCGGGAAAACACGCATTCGCTTTTAAGGAACTTCAGTACCCGAAGGACTCATTAATCGAGACACGTTCCCTAGCTACGCGTTCTCAGAATTCGAATCGTCCCGCTCGGGTAATACTCTATCCTTTCTTCCTTACTTTAACTTTTCTGACTCCCGTTTCTTCTCTATCGCGGACACATAGGGGCGTCGCGAACACATGCATGTTCGGAAAGAGACCAGAACGTTTTACGCGCGCCGTAAATAATCCTTGTGTAAAGGATGGCACGAACGGTTTATGCATCATATACGCATTATCGGCAACAGAAGCAGTTATGTAGATGCAGATGTATATCCTAAACTTGTGGCTCACACCCACCATGAGAAATTGGCCAAGAATCAGGTAGCTTAACAAAGGAATATGTATATTTAAATTCTAGACAAAAGAATATTAACTGAAATATTGATTTTTCTGTTAATTATTCCCGACAAAAATGATTTCGATAAAATTTGGCTGACGCTTCGAGTGTATGCGTTCCTTATCTTTTTTTTCTTTTCTCCTGCAGATAACGTAGCTCTGTGGTGCCTACGTATGCACTTGAACAAGAACGTGTGTACTAAGCTTTGTGGTAACGATGATGCCGGTGTCAATACCTGTTGTCGATTTGCTGAAACACACAACACACTTCTGGTTACCTACGGCATGCTAAGTTTTGAGAGCAGACGTTGCGCTATAGTTGCGTTTTGGCAAAAGCTGTGCAATCTTACTTTGTGTCTAGAGATGTCGGCCCATTCATACGCATAGGACTCATGTGAATGTGGATTAAATTGCTATAACACAATAATTCTAACGAGAAGTGCTTATGGGGCATCATAGTACGAATTAGGTGGAAATTACGTAAAAGACGGACAGTTAATCTACGTTATGCGGCTCCCATCAAGAGGAATGGCGCACGTCCAACTACGCACGATAGCCATTGTCATCCACGTGCCTGACGCCAAAAGACCACGTTGCACCTAACTAGCGAGGCGGAGCGTGAAGTTATTCGCTTTTCTGGGATCCGCCTGGGCCCAAAGTGTTGATTTTTCTACAACAGACGCGGTGCTAATTGACACCGAAAACGGGAAGAAGGGACGCGCGCGCAAAGCCGCTGAAAGAAGAAAACGAAGTGAGACATCATGCCGCCGTCGGGAAACTCGAGGCCTCTACGTTGTTTAATGGAAAAGCAGTGTCAGCTGAGCGAGGCAGAGTGAGAGCGCAACCATGGTTCGTCTCGGCTTGGCCTCATGCCGTGCGCTGCAGAAAGTACGTGGGACCGTCCGGCCCGTCACCGTCGCCGTGCTCCCTCCCCCCCCCCCCTTCATCCCCCGGCAGCACGTTGCGGCTTCCTATTCTGTCCGCTGTTATTTATTACCGCCCCTGACGTCGCCCTACACGGAGAGGTCACGAGCTTTTCCTCAACGGGCTAACATACCTGGCGCGCGCCACGCTGGCCAAGAGTTTCGTCAACGAGCTGCATGCCTCCGAATAGCGAGCGCTGAGTGCGAAACGCGCTCGACGATGAATCTAACCTGAAGCGCGGGCAAATTCCTCTTCCGTGTTCACCTTTTTCACGACAGTACGTCGTAAAAGCGGACACGCCATTCTTCTTTTCTTTTTTCAGCTTTCTCGTTTGGCTTGGCTTGGCTTCTGTCTCGCTTTGTGAGTCGGTAGTAGTCGTCTCTGAAGAACGGTTATTACCAAAGGTGGCATACCAAAGGATGTCTTTTACTTTGAAGGAATGAAAAATTCGTCAACACGGGGTGTCGACGGAGCCGAGAGTTCGACAAGCCGACTTATCCAATTCAAAGCTGCAGCTCCAGTGGTGAACATGTCCGTTCGTCGAAGCGTTCGTTCCAACCGCATTCTGTGTCGACGAATTTTTCATCCCTTCATGCTTACATCTTCCTCCGAACTTCTGCCATTTTTGGATGTCCTAAAATTTTTAGATGCGGAGCATCTAATACTCGAGGCTTGTAGTGCGGCGCCGTCCGCAAGCTTCCTCCTCCTTCTTCCACCATCTGTGCATCCCTTCCTCCTCTACACACCGCGCGCGCTTAAATCCTCCACCATCTGTGCATCCTTCCTCCTCTACACACCGCGTGCGCTTCTCCTCTTCACGAACATTCGCTAGCTGTATAATGTAGCGCGCATGCGCCGTCCCGCTTCGAGAACATCGGCAGCTGACGCGTGCGCATGCGCCGTCGCGCTTCGAGAACATTGGCAGCTGACGCGCGCGCATGCGCCGTTGCGCTTCTCCCCCTTCTCGAACATTCGACAGCTGACAGTGCATGCGCCGTCGCGCTGTATATATACTCAAGGTCGGCGCTCGCTCGCTCAGTTGCCGCTCGTCGGTTGGTTTGTACGGCGCGTCGACGTCCAAGGTCGCGGTGAAATGAATTCCAACGAATCCACAAACACAATGATCGACGTCCCTTCGACCAGCGCCGCCCTTTCGCATACGTGTGTACGTGTTCACTCATTTAACACCCCCTCCTACAACCACGTTAACCAATTTAGCCATCGACCCAAGTAAGTCGCAATTTAACACCCCATTTCACAACCACGTTAACCAATTTAGCCATCGACCCAAGTAAGTCGCACTTTAACACCCCGTTAACCAATTATATGCTCCGCATCCTCCTCAGTGTTCCCCCGAGGGAAGCTGCGGGCAATTTTTTTACTACATGAGTGAACTCGTGGTTTGTTCGGCAGCATGCGTCCGGGCGATAACGCCAGCGGGCTTTTCTGGCTATCTTTCTATCCGTTTTTTTCTGAACACATTGAGGAGGATACCACCAACTACGTGTAGGTTTCTAAGTAATCTGTAGAGTTCCAATAAGCGCTCCTCGATCTGTACGCATGGCAGGCACTAGTAACATAAATGTCGCGGCAGGTCACATCCTAAGACAAATCGTCATACCGTGCGCCTGGTCATTATATCTCATGAGTATTAAGGAGAGAGAGAGAGAGAGAAAAACAAGAAAAAAGGCAGGCAGGGAGGTTAACCAGATGCTAGTATCCGGTATGCTACCCTATACTGGGGTTGGGGAATAGGAGGTTGAAAGAGAAAGGGAGAGTTAAAAAAATAAATAAGAGAAAAACACCGACACACACGCACACACAAAATCAGTCCACTCAGAGGCGTTCCGACAGGCCAGTAGTTCGCAAAAAGCCCAGTAGCGCTTGCACGGCTTTCTTCTGTGACGATGAGCCATGACGATGGCGCAGTATACTTTCTTTTGACAGCGGCGGGTCATCTAACCTGTTTAGTTTATTGGAAAGCTGTTGTCTTTCCCGGTTGTGTTTCGGGCAGTCACACAGAATATGTCGAATGGTTTCTTCATCTCCGCAGTGTGCACAGTCGGCGGTGTCAGCCATACCTATGCGGAACGCGTACGCACGGGTAAACGCGACTCCCAACCATAGTCTGCACAGAGCAGTAGCGTCACCTCGTCGAACTTTTGTTGGAAGCTGTATGCTTAACGTTGGATCAAGGGATCGTAATCTTGCATGCGTAAAGAAAGGCTCATTCCAAAGAGCCATGGAGCGTTGGCGAGCGAGCATGCGGAGCCTCCTAGCAGCGTCCGTCCTTGAGAGAGGTATTGACTGGTTGTTGTCTTCTGTATGGGCGGAACGGGCAGCTTGATCAGCTCGTTCGTTACCGAGAATTCCACAGTGGCTTGGCAACCACTGAAATATAACGTGGTGCCCTTTCTCTGTAATATGGTGTAGCATTTCTGCTGTTTCAAATACCAACTGCTCGTGTGGACCACGGCGTAGATTTGACAGAAGCGACTGCAGTGCCGCCATGCAGTCGCAGAAAATCGTTCACCGTTGCGTGCTTTGGTCGTTAATGAAACGCAGCGCGAAGCGCTGCAAGCTATGCTGCCGTTGTTGTGGTTGCATGAGCTGTCCTGAGTTTGATGGTTGTGGCGTGCGTTGGAATAACGACCACCGCAGTTGAGCTGTTTGGCAGGACGGAGCCGTCGGTGTAGACGTGGGTGCAGTCTTGGTACTTCTCGTACAGCAGAAGTAAGGCGAGCTGCATGAGGGCTGGTATTGAGAAATCTCGTTTTTTCTGGATGCCTGGTATTGTCAGGTTGGTGACTGGCTGTTTGAGGCACCATGGAGGAATTGAAGGTCTCGCCACGGGCGTAAAACCAGTTGGTAGAGAGTCACCATGTGCACTTATTGTTCGACAAAAGGAAGTATAAGGTCTATCCGCTGGTAGAGAGGCTAGGTGGTGATGGGGAGTCCGGCCCACATCACGTCACATCACATCACTTTAATACCTTAAAGACCCCCATGTAGGGGGTATTACATAAGGGGTGGGTTACAGGTAAATGTACACAGGTTTTCAAATGGAAATGTGCGCGGTGACCTTCTCTTTAAATGTTGATGGACACGTGATGGTCACATGCCTTATGTGTGTCCTCAAAGCTTCAATTTCAATATGGGTCTGCACGAGGTGGTCTTTGGCTATAGCTATAGTCGTCATTGTTGAGGAACCTTGAGGCAGACTTAGACATATTCGAAGAGCATGTGCCTGAACGCTTTGTATCATGCGTCGACTTGTTTTGCTGGCGGTTGATAATGCAGGCAGACTGTATCGTAGAAAGCCAAGGAAAAGCACCCTGTACAGTCGTAACATAGCATTAGGCTGCATTCCCCAAGTCTTTCCAGCGAGAAACTTGAAAAGATGGCATATGACTGTCAATCGCTTTCTCAAGTACGACACATGAGGGCTCCATGATATGTCTCTGTCGACTATGACACCCAGAAATTTGTGAGATCGACGACATGGTATATTTTGACCGTTAATTGATACTCTGTAATTCCACATTGGTTTGCGCGTAAATGACAGAAGAGCGCACTTTCCGCAGAAAATTTCCAGGCCTCGATTGCGTAGATACAAAGCAGTTGCAGTAGCAGCTCTCTGTATTCTCGCTCGTAACTGCAGGCGAGTTACCGCAGATGTCCAGATGTGATGTCATCAGCGTATGTTGATAGATAAATATTGTTTGGTAGGTGCGTATGGAGAGCGATTAGTGTTATATTGAATAGCACGGGGCTCAGTACACCACCCTGAGGGACGCCACGACAACTGAAGTGTGCAGACGTGTTCCCGGTCTCTGTAATCACAAAATAGAATCGCATTTGGAGATAACTGCGTATCCACTTAAAACATTCGGCCACCCACTCCAATCTCTTCAAGTGCGGTAAGGACGGCTTCATGTGTAACGTTATCATAGGCTCCTTTGACGTCAAGGAACAGAGAGGCGCAAAGACACCTATGGCCTTTCTCGTGTTCAGCGTACGTGATTAGGTCGATGACACTATCGATCGATGATCGACCACGTCGAAAGCCAGCCATGGCATTTGGGTAGATCTCATGATACTTCAAGTACCAATCGAGTCGGACGAGAATAATTCTCTCCATCACTTTACCCACGCAACTAGCCAATGCGATGGGGCGATAGGAGGAGAATTCCATTGGTGATTTGCTAGGTTTTAGCAGTGGTACTAGACGACTAGTTTTCCAACTTAAGGAGACAGCGCCCTCTAGCCAACAATCATTATATAGCTGAAGTAGAGCTATTCTCGCGCGCTCACCCAGATGACACAGGGCTCTGTTGGAGATTCCGTCAGGTCCTGGTGCGGAGGTATGTTTGCATGAAGCAAGTGCTGCCTTGAGCTGCTGAATGGTGAACGGGAAGTCCATACAGGAATCACGTGGTGGCGGACAACTGCTCAAAAGTGGTGAGCTGTTAAGTGCTCTAGTTTGTCCTGATAATCCGGCACAGAAATCTTCAGCAACGTCCACATCTGGTCGATTTTGGTGAAGGGCTAAGGCCTTGAATGGTGACTTCTGAATGGGGGATGACCGCAAACCTCTAACCGTCCTCCATATCTGCGATAAAGGCTTATGAGGGTCGAGTGACTCGCAGAAAGTTATCCAGCGTTCAAATTCTAGCTTGTCCAACCGACGTTTGATCTTCTTCTGCATACGTCTAGCAGTCCGTAAATCTTCTATGTCCTTCGTGCGCCGGTACCTTCTTTCAGTTCGTCGTCGCAAGGCTCGAAGCCGCTCCAGCTCTATGTCGATGTCCATGATTCTTACAGGGCATGGATCATACACACAGTCTCTTTTGCAGTGCTCTTGATGACCTCTTGTAAATCGGATATGTGTTCTTGGCATTGGTCTTCCATACGAGACTGAAATTTTTTCCAGTCCACTCTATTAACAATGTCGCACACTTTAGGAGGCGACAATCCTCTGATCTTGACGTATGTTGGAATCTGATCACTCCCATGCGTTTTATATCCGTGAACCATTCAGTAGTTTCACTAGGCTTCGCGAAACAAAAGCCAAGTCGAGACAGCTACTGTATGTGAAGCCACGTAAAAATGTAGGACTGCCATCGTTCAGTAACCAAAGTTTATTGTCGGAGGCAAAAGACACCAAGTTTCTGCCCTTCATGTTGGTATTATGACTTCCCCATAATGTATGATGAGCGTTAAAATCCCCAATGATAACACATGGGTCAGGAGTTAACGCTATGATGTCTCGTAGTCTTTTTTCATCGAAACGGCTTGATGGTGATAGGTATGCGCCAACCACAGTGATATTGAGCCTCCTCTTTTTCACTCTTAAGCATACGTATTGGTTTCCGTCATGAGGTGGTACAGGTTGAAGGATGTAAGTGAGGTCTCGGCGAATGTACACCAGAACCTTGCTGCTTTCAATAACAGTACACGACATAAAAGGTTCGTATCCCGAGAGTCGTATTGCACTCGATAAGTTCGGCTCACAGATGACGATTACGGGAAACATATTGACGTACACAAATCGACGAAAGTCACCAATACGCGATCTCAGTCCCCTGGCATTCCACTGCAGTATTACTGCTTTACGAACCTCATCTCTGAAAGACAGTGGTGGGTTAGCCATGGTCTACTCTAGGGCTGCTAGCACTGGACTAAGCGCGTCCAGTACTTGAAGGGCACTTTTAGCTGACGGTGTATTCATGTCGCTTAACAACACGCGAATGGTGTCCACTAATGATCTTAGCATCACCATCACGCGATGATCTGGCTTCCCGGCCATTGCAGCATCTTGTGTTGTTCTTGAGGCGGCTTCTGTTGAGGCTCAACAGTTCGTGTAGGCGGCTTCTGTTTAGGCTCAACAGATCTTCTAGGCTGAAGGGGTGGCCATTCCTTTGGATAGAGAGATCTCCCAGCATCTTCTCTTTCAGCGCAGATGTTTTCCGTGCTAGGAGCCGCGCCTGTCGATCGCACTTGAGTTTCTGACTTTCTCGTCCGATTTTGCACTGTCATTCGTGAGGACCTTCGACGATGACGGCGCCTTCGCCTTACTTTTTGCGCAGCTTCTCTGTGAGTCGAGTTGTCTCACACCATTTGCCTCAGAATATAAATCTATTTCTTAATCTGAGGACAGTCCTTGGAGGAAGCACGGTGAGCTCCCTGGCAGTTGGGGCTTTTCAACGCAGTTGCATTACAATCGTCTTCGGAGTGGTGTTCAGCGCATCGGGGGCACACTGCGGAATTTCTGCAAACGCCCTTCACGTGGCCAATCTTCTGGCACTTGAAACACTGCATAGGCTTCAGAATAAATGGACGAACCTAGTGACGGAAATGGCCAACCTTCACGTAAGAGAGAAGACAGTGTTGTGACTCCGGGTTGCTGACTCATATCCCACCGCTGATCACCAGTTGTGGTGACTCGGGGTGCTGTGTCGTACCCCACCGCTGTCGACCAGTTGTTGCGGGTCGGAAGGAAGGTCGCTGGAGGATACGAAAACAAAACCCGGTCTCTTGTGGTAGCGTGGTGTAGCTTCGGGTTGAGGAAACGAGCGCTTAAAAGATGGGGATACGAAAAAACAAACAGGTTTATGGCACTATTTACACTTATTTACAGCATGGTAGGTTAGGAGTTCACAAACCACGAACGTGGTGGTTAAACCGTTACATGGTTCAAAGCCTTCACAAACTACGAACGTGGGTGGTTGAACCTTTACTTGGTTCAGAGCCTTCACAAACTACGAACGTGGTGGTTGAACCTTTACTTGGTTCAGAGCGACGTCCTGCACTCGGCGGCGCCGTTATAAGCCCTGTCGGGCTCCTCCTTCTTCAGTGGAACACCAATCACACACACTCACAACAGGTGAGGGGTACGAGCATGCACGGCGCACGTGAACGTCCAATTTTGAGTCAAGATCACTGCACTGAAAGGTGGCGCCAGAGAGGCTCTTGCTCGTCGTGTATGTCGCTGGTCGAGGGGTCCCAAGCTTCGGACAGCAGACATCAAACGGTCCGCCAATCTGTCCGCTCAATTAGCAGGGCACTTTGTGGCGGCGGTCGCCGTTTCTTCAAAGGAAGACGCTGTCTTTGTTGTCCTCTCTGGAACGGCTTACAGCTTCGTGGTGACACGACGTCTCATCCGCCGGCTAGCAGGGACAATACCTGGTGGGCATAGGCAGCCGACCAAGCGGCTACCTCTTTGAGGACTAAAAGAGCGCCGCTCCCCTGTCATCTCTCGACGCTGGTTCCAAGAAAACCGGGGTTCCAGGCGTGGGAACGCGGCCCGGCTACGCTTCTCAGCGACAGCATGGCGCCTACCGATGGCGGTCATAACAACAGTCACCCTTGAATGTTATTCGCACACAACGAGAGTTGCCTAGGCGACCAGCGTGCACAATGACGTTGTTTTCACTCACTGGTTTTATCAGTACAGGAAATCTTCATTGGCGATTTCAGTGTCTATGTCATAGATAACTCCTGTTACGGTGTCACCATTCGCTGGTATGATGGATCGGACTTTGATGTTTCCCAGCTCCGACACATGCTGTAGCGTGTTCAGTGCACTCGGGTTCCTCACGTAGATTGCCAAAATATTCTTCCTCGTGTTTATCCTGATGTCCTTAATCTCGTTAGGCACAATGTTTTCAAGGTACAAGGACAGTGCTTGCCTGTTGAGGATGCGTAGATTGGCAAGTAGTAGTCTGCGGCACAAACAGAATGGAATGAGGCCATCGCTGAGGCGCTGTCCTCACAGTGGCTGTACTTGATGCCGATGATGGTGTTCATGATTCTTCGTTTGGCCTCGCGGTAGAGCACAGGTTCGAAGCCGTCTTCCGAGGACTCGTAGTCTGATGCAGAGTACAGCTCGGTGTCCTCGCTCTCAATAGATGCATTACCACGCTTTCTTGAAGCAATGCCCGTGGATGAACTGGTACTGGGCGGGATCTCCGGGGATTGTACGTCCATCACCGCGATGTAGGGGGCTGGAGACCCCGCTTTTGCGCTTTTAGAACGCAGAAAATAGAGCACAGACCGCAAGATGTGTTCCACAAGAGAATCACTTCGTCTTCGTATTAAGGAAAGAAACGATGAAATTTTGCGGGCTGGTTTTTCTTGGCTAGGCAGAATATTAATGAGAACTAACAGGCAAAGAAGAAAGTAAGGAACAAGAGGGGGAGGAAAGGGTAGGATATTAACCAGTTTGGAAGGGCTGGTACGCATCCGTACACAGGGGAAAGGGGCAGGGGGGAGGAGAGTTTAAATATGAGAAAAGAGAGGGAAAAGAGAGCACGCATACACAAAACCACACTTCGTAGTTATCATAACACACTAGGTGAAACCGTTCTGGAATGTTGACCTGGGAGGTCATCGCGAGTGAAGGTGACGAAGGCGGTGATCAAGTTCTTGAAGGCAACAAACTTGCACCGCCAACTAACAGACAAAGATACCAAGGAAAATATAAGGATGTTATTAGTAGCAAGCAACAGTAAAAACAGTAAAGAAAGAAAAGTGAACGAAATGAAATCTTGGCGGTGGCAGTGGTCCAACCTGCGACCTTCGAATAAGGCTTCCGGGGCTCTACGAACACAGTTACAGCGGTGTTCATCTCCCTGTCCACTTTATAGAGTGTATACGTGCATTTAAACCGTGCTAGTCAGCGCTTGCAAGTAGTTATGACAGTGAGGGGGGACACCCTTTTTCTGGCTGCTGGCGTGTTGTACCACGTGATCTTATTACGATCTGGCAGCTGATCAATAATTCCTCTCGTATCACCTGAAGGCATCAAGTCTGCTAGAACGAAACCTGCCTGTGAGTTCTCATTAATGTTTTTTTTTATTTCTCATTATTCACATCAGTATTAGTATCTAACAATTCATGGCAGTTACCATCTCTTGACAAGTACTTACAGATCCCGCCAGACCATATTGAATATGAAATGTCCGTACCTTGCGACAGGCTATATTGTGAAGGATGATTGCTCCCACCTCATGCTTTAGTACTTGTTAGTTTCAAATGATGGCAGATTACGTCCTAATTCATGTATTCATATGCCTTACATCAAGTCATATCTCATGAGTATTAGTATAGGACCAGTTACGATGACTCCCACCTGATGACTAGTACTTGTAACTCTCAAGTCACGATAGATCACGTGGGCAGTCACGTATTCGCGTACCTTACGTCAGGTCCTATCTAATGAGTAATACTGTATGGCTCTCATCTGATGGCTAGTACTTGTAGCACACAATTCACGAGAGTCCACATCCTTGCACAAGTATTCATACCTTATGTCAGGTTATATATTGTTAGTTTTAGTATCTTGAAAGTTATGACAGGCTTCATGTACGAGAGGTATATTTGTTACATTAAATTGAAGATATATCGCATCTGGTAAGACAAGTATTCGTACTTCACTGCCAGTCATGCGTTACTTTCCCTTTATATGTTTATTACTTGTTATAAGCAACCGCTCATATCTTACAAGCTAAATAAATATTTTCTTCTGGCAGGTCACATCTTAACCACGCTTATTGCAAGTTCACGATGACACATGACACATCGATTCAAGCTGTCGTAATTAGTCACTGTGCGCAAACGCACGAAGGACCTCAGCTGCATCGTACGAGTACTCACGCTTTAGAACAGTCCACGCGGATTTGGGGTTGGCGCTATATGCATCGTGAACTGCGCGTCGGGCACAACGAGCATACCGTAGCTGCGTTCAACTCGAAAGATGCACTTTCGCCTCCCACTCTGTGCCGTCATTATGTCGTCAGTGGGCGACACTGATTGCCGGGCTCTTGCGCCTCCCACTCTGCGTCTCCCGCTCTTCTCGGAGTTAACGCTGTACAAAGCGCCTCACCGATCTATGTAAGCGTGTAGACATCGACCGCGTATGGAATCAAGCCTCGGCGGACTGACACGTGTGAAGTCTGATTTAGCGACGTCCCTTTCCTTCGATGCAGATACACAGCGTTGTGAATGCCGCTTCAACATCAAGCTCCGAATATCGTCTGTGACAGCGAGGTGCGTGGGTGGATGTGGGCTCCCAAATTTCGAAGTCGGCTGAGTGACACAAGTCGGCTCCTTTTAGTAACTGATGTGTTCTTCAAGTTTAATGAAATCTTTATTTCATATTATATAGACGGATAACTAACTGTTGTCGTACCTGCAGCTAAAGCCTAGTTGAAGACCAAAAAAATATATTTAGAAAATTCTCTCATGCCACGTAATAGAAAAAAAATCACAGCAAATCCACGGAGTGAATGACGATGAGTGGAGCGAAGCATCCGTCAATCTGACCATGCGTCCGTCCCTCAATCCCTGCGTCCGTGCGTTAGTTCTTGCCTGCATGCGTTCCATCCCTCTGTCCTGTCTGTCGTCTGTCTGTCTGTCTGTCTGTCTGTCTGTCTGT